>QRFJ01000773.1:242235-371895 GCA_006176705.1 Cocos nucifera
ATTGCCAAGCTTATTTTAATTAGAGGGTTTCACAAAACCTAATGCATTAATATTTATTTAAATTACACTTGGATCAAAGGGTAATTAATAAATATTAATAGATTTGCTATGCCTGACCAAAGAGTGAAATAATTAGGAGACTCCACCGTCAATGAAATTAAAATTAATCTAAAACCTGAATATTGTATTGATGAGTTGGTGAACCGATTGCCTTAGTAATGCATTGCTCTTGAATTTAAAACCTCAATAATTTACACTCTCTCTATTTAATAAAAATTTAATTATTTTTATTTTAATTTTATTCTCATAAATCGATCTTCTAAATAAGCATAGGAAAGAGCTTTTCAGTACTTGTTTTCCAATCCTCTAGGGACGATACTCTACTCATTCACTTTATTACTTGATCGACTGGTGCACTTGCCATAGCTATAAATTAGGCAGCGATCACATTCTACGGGCAGATTCTCTATTGGTGTCTTAAAATTTTACAATAAAAGTTGATCTAGCTTACTTTAAAAATTTATTTTAATTTTATATTTAAAAAAAAAAAAAATTATTTATTATTGATGACCCGACTAGACAAGTAACTACTACCTCTAGATCCAAAAATTTGAATGAAGGACTATAGCCAAAGACTAACAATAAGAGAGAATAACAGAAGCTGAAGATCCTAACGACATCAATCTAGGATTTGGATATGGTGACTGCAGGACATCATAAATTATCGACTAGTATCATCTGTTCATTAAATATTATATCACACATCTGTAAGTTGATGTAGCTGACATCAGGAGAGAGTATCCGCCGTACAAAGCAAACAACTTCAAAATAAAACGACGATATCCAAATATTCATCAACTGTCCAATCAGTAGACACAATGCATGATGATCCGAATGCCCATATTTCTATTTCTTGAACTTGCGATAACTCTAAATAATGGGGTGTGGATGATGCTATTTAGATTAATTATTTCCTTTCTCTTTATGGGATTAAAGCTAAAATTGGCTTCATTCTTCTTCCTTATAGTTCTATCATAACTTTGTGGTATGTTCAGCCCAAAATTCTAGTCAAGAGTATTATTCCACCTCCAAAATGTAAGATGCCCGCAACGATATCACTTAGCCAGACATGGACTGGAGACGCTATATGAGCTAGGAGCAGTCAAGGAACTTGCTGAGGAGATGTCCACATCTCAACTACCCGTATGAGCTAGGTACAAACTTTCTATAATGGGTTATCTCCTAACTAATCGATCTATGATTTGATGCAGCAGCAGGAGATCAGTAACTAAAATCAATCAAAAATGAAGAGAAAGCCTTCGATCTGATCGATGAGATGGCATCAAATAGCTTTATCAATGGCAGATAGAGCGGCATGATGCCCAAAAAGACTGCAGGTTTTGCAGAGTAAATTGGTGCAACTTATAGGAAATTGTAGCCCTATGAGGCCAAAGTCAAGACCAACTTAAACGGGAACAGCTATGCATGTCAGGAGCATTACTGGACCTGTGAGTAATTTCGGATGGACACGATACAAAGCAATGCCAACAGGATATTTCTTGCTATAAACACTGATACAGCTTAATTATATGATAATCAGGCCGCAAAAAAAATCCACCCAACACATACAATCAAGGGTGGACGCAGCACTCAAATTGTTCATGGTATAAGCAATCAAATGCAGCACAACAGCCACCCCTCGGATTCCACAAGTACCTGAAAAGGAGTCCAACATGAAGAGAGCTATAATGATCAAAGTTATGCAAAACCAGAAGAAGCCAACTATAAAAAATTGAAAGCCAAACAAAGCAGGATCAAACAAGCAAGCAAATCGCAAACTGGGAGATGCAAAAGGTCACGTCAAATGCTAAGATAATCTCCGAGGAGACCTCAGAAGGATCCTTGCCAGCGATACAGAGACAAATCCAGGGAGCCAAGTCAAGCTATATCCTAAGAGGCTAAAAGTGAGAGAAGCCAATTCAGAAAAAATGAGACTGAAGAGCAAACTACAAAATAGAAACCATCAACCAAAATAAGTCAGTCCATACAACTAGCAGAATGGATGGTTCCAGTATTATGATTTGCGTCCACATGTGGAAACCCTATTGTGCCGCCATACCATTCCCGAGAGAGACAAATACGCATCCAGTAATGAGAATTTTCTAACTTTTCAAATTTTAAGAATTTACAATATTAATATTCTTTTGTAGATGCTTTACTCAAATTGCTAGGTATGCAGTTTCTCAAGAAATCTTAAACCAAATAGAAAAAGTTGAAGAGCTGAGAGAATAATTTGAATGAAGAATTGTTAGCAATACTTCAAAATAATTTACCATAGGAAGTTAAAAAGATTGTGGATTTTTTACTATCCCTGCATTATTGTGTGATTATGTTTATTGTAAAGTTTTATGTTGATTTAAGAGCAAGCATTTATTCTCATGCCTTTTTCTATTTGTTAGGAAGCTGGGTCTAGGTAGAACCAAAGTTCTACACTATTTTACTCTTCAATTATGCCAATTAGATCCATCAAATATCCAAGAGGTATAGTGGAGGATGTCTTGGTAAAGGTAAACAAGTTTATTTTTTCTATTGATTTTATTATTCTTGATATGAAAGAAGATTATGATGTATCCCTTATTTTAAGGAGACCATTTTTAGCTACTGGAGGAGCTTTAATAGATGTTCGATAAGAAAAATTAATTCTTAGAATTCAAGATGAATAAGTTACTTTTAATATTTTCAAAGATACTAAACATTCTGATGATAATCAAACTTATTTTTTAATTAATATTATTGATAATTTAGTATATAAGAATTCTGTAGAAAATAGGTTTGAGACTATAAAAGCTAGCAATATCAAATTGAAAGAGGACACGATCAAATATGAAAGTATTCTAATTGAAGTGGCACCAGATTGATCCACTTTAGAACTCAAAGAAAATCAAGCTGAAGACTATAAATCAGAACTACTAGATAGGTTGTTTCTTTTTTTTTTAGTTTTGATCATTTTTCTTCTATTTTTCAGTAATTTATTGTTGCTCTTTTACTGCTTTGGTGTATATTTTTAATTTTGCAGAGAAAAATCAATGAGAGCTCAAACAAAATTTCAAAGCTCCAAAGAACCAGACTAAACCAAATAAGGTGTATTCCTTCGTATCCTTTATTGCACCCTTTATTTTTCTTTCTCCTTTAAGACAATGTAGAATAAGTTAAAAAAAAAATTAAAAAAAAAAAAAACCATGTGTCAAGAAAGAAAATCTTGAGTAAGATAGACTGGATAAGTGATAAAAAATAGAATTATTTGCTAATGAATGTAATGAGTTAAAGAAGTAGATTAGTTGGTCGATTTTTAGCAACCTACATAGGTCATTAAAAGACTATTAGCACTTCTAATTGCACATGCACACTAACAAGGCAAAGTAGGTATTGATTATAAGGTCAATTGAGGATTCAATTATCACTGAAAATTGGTAATTGATATACATTCTAATCAAAAAAACTTGAATTTAAGGAAAGAGCTACCTGCCTAAAAATAAAGTACAAAAGATAGAGTATATGTGGATTGCCCAAAGCCTAGTAACCGGATCTCTGCACCTAAGTCAAGTACGAAAATTCACGTAAAATGGTGAAGGAAATGCCAGGATGCTCAGCACAGTAAAAAAAAGGGGGGGCAGTGTGGAAGCTATCTTAATTCATGAGTATAAAATTGAGAATGTATAGAAAATTGATCAAAATAGGTGATAAGAGATGATACTTTTGTTCTTTTAATTTAATACTAAAATGCTAAAGTTAACCATCATGAATATAAGTGCTATAGATCTTTGATGTACTTTAAGAAAGTTTTTAATTGAATTGACTTAAAAATTTACTTCTGAAGCTCAATGCTTAATTAGCAGTATTTTCTAAATTTTTTAACCTTTAGTCCTAGATTTGATCTTTATGATGGATAATCTTATTAAAACATGGTATTAAATAAAATATTGCTAAGGGACTAGCAATGACTAAGTTGGAGGGTGTGATAAGTGGTAAAAATATACTAATAAAAATATTAAATTATAAAATAAATTAATTTATTTCTTTAAAAATTGATACTTTTATTAATCTTATGTAGGAAAGAAGGCCACCAATGTGAAGATCTTATTTTTTTGGTTCAGATGAAATAAATTTCAGGCAAAACAGACTTCAAACAAGCCCAAAATTGAATTTCAAAAAAAAAAAGATTCGATTCAAACTGGTTCAGAAAATCAGCTCAGCAGACCGTCGGGCTCGACCGCATCAGCAGACCGATCCACTGATGCAGCACTGACGGTAGGCTGACATCAGTATTTTTTACAGCGCACGGTGGACCAACTTGAGGGTATTTTAGGAATTTCACAGCAAGAGGCACGCTCTGATTGGTTGAAGAACGCGACGGTCCATGCAACATCGGGCTCGCGCATGGTCCACGGAGGGTAATTTGGGAATTCTGGCTGATCCAACGGACGGTTTTCATTGAAGCTTGATCGGACGGTCGAAACAAAGGCATTGATGGACAGCATCCGTAGCTCCCGGTCAAAATCCAACAGTTGAGATTCATCTCGACATTAAACTATAGATAAGAAGGCTTCTTTCAACGCGATCGGATGGCCCAGATCCAACGATTGATCCAACGGCTGATATTAAATCTGACTTGATCTGGGTTATTTTAAGGGATTTTTGAGTGGTTTTTAGACCGTTTGATCAATATCTAATGGCTAGAATTATTCAAATCTTAATTTGAGTTGTTTTAGGAGTCTTAAACCTAGTTTTTGATGGATTTTGGGGGGAAATCAAACTCTTTATCTATAAAAAAAAGAGTTTATTGTCATGAAAGAGGAGAGGAATCAGAGAGAGATGGAAAGAGAGAAATAGAGAGAGAGAGGGAGAAAGAGAGAAAGAGAAAGAGAGAGGAGAGAGGTAGAAAGAGAAGAGTAATTTGTGAGGAAATCAAAAAGGGTTTTTGATTTATTCGATGATCAAGATATCGATCAAGGAGCCTCTTCTTCTTCGCCAAGTTCTCCACATCAAGAGTAGCAGACAATTAATTTCAGCAATCAAACATTCTAATTTTTTTATGCTTTTTATTTTATTTTTGAACTTGTTGTTATGAACTAAATTTTTTTTTACTAAGGCTAAGGTGTAGCCACTCTTTTGATGCAATATTCAGTATGATTTATTTTTAAATTTTATTCATGAGGAGTATATAAATTTGATCTTAATGCTTTTAGATTACTGGCCATCTTCTAATTGATCTAATGAACATAGATGTTACGGACCAAGTACATCTATGTTAATGCTTCTTGATTATATACCTTGTATTATGAATCAAATTAGAATTCATATGCATGCGGAAATTTTAGTGCGCTTTGGACGCAGCGTATTTTAATTAGAGGGTTTCACAAAACCTAATGCATTAATATTTATTTAAATTACACCTGGACCAAAGGATAATTAATAAATATTAATAGTTTTACTATGCCTGGACCAAAGGATAGTAAATAAATTAGGAGACTCCACCGTCACATGAAATAAAATTAATCTAAAAACCTAAATATTGTATTGACTGAGTTGGTGAACCGATTGCCTTAGTAATCCATTGCTCTTGAGTTTAAAATCCTAATAATTTACACTCTCTCTATTTAATTAAAAACTTTTAATTATTTTTTTTATTTTCTTTAATTTCTTATTCTCATAAATCGATCTTCTAAATAAAGTATAGGAAAAAGCTTTTCAGTACTTATTTTCCAATCCTCTAGGGACGATACTCTACTCATTCACTTTATTACTTGATCGATTGGTGCACTTGCCATAGCTATAAATTAGCACGCATCACTCCACAGTACCTCAGTTCTTTAAATAGGATGAGATCCTCTTCTCAGTAGTTCACAGGAGTCCTAATAGGGCTCTTTCTCCTAATGTGATTCGAACATGATCTTAATGGAGTCTTGGAATATTTTTTGATCTTCAGATCATGACCGCAATCCTCCATAACCATTAGATCCTATGGTCCATGTGCAACTCCTATAGGTCCTTTGGATTAATTACAATTCGAGTCCAAATAGAAAATCCCATATGTTCTGTTTGTCTCTATTGAGCTGGCTCGGTCAGAAGTCGAGCTAGCTCGACTACGTCTCATTTGAACTTCTACTATCTATCTGCCTGAGAGAGCCGACTCGACTATGGTTCGAGTTGGCTCGATCTCTGTCCGAGCCGAGTCGACCCCGTATCTGAGCTAGCTCGACTGCTTGTTGATACTAATTCTTCTCTACTATGGATCGAATTTGAGGCATCAAATTCTAACAATTTTTACGTCCATCTACCATATTTTGTAATCAAAATAGGCTGCAATAGTAAGTAATATATGGATGGATTTAAGTATGACCACTAGCAAAAAGATATCCTGATAGTCAATGCCTTCATGCTGACTATATCCTTTCGCTACGAGCCTTGTTTTGAATATCTCTACATTCCCATCAGTACCTAACTTTCTCTTGAAAATCTATTTACACCCAATAGGTACTATACCTTTAGGTGGATCTATCAAGATCCAGACTTAGCTCGAGCGTATTGAGTCAATCTCTGACTTCATTGTCTCTAACCATTTTTTGGAGTCAATATATGATATCGCCTCATTATAGGTCTTAGGATCATCACCATGAATCTCATTTTTCATGAGAAATCTCAACATCTTCTAAAAATATACCTAAGTATCTTTCAGGAGGATGAAAAATCCTAGTTGGTTTTCGAGGTGGAGGAGATAGCATTTAGACTGGCTCAATTTGATTGGGTTCAATAGGTTTCTTAGCTCTTTGCTATTTGGAGATCTTCTCCTCTAGCCTAATCTGTCTCTCAATGCCACCATCTTGAATAAACTATTTTTCAAAAAAAATGACATGTCGACTCATAATCATATTATGGTATTCTAGAAGATAGAAATAATATCCTAACGACTCTTTAGGATATCCAATAAATCGAGCTCTAACGGACCTAGATTCTAACTTGTCCGCTTGTTGTTTCTTAATATAGGCTTGACAATCCCAAATTCTGAGATAACTTAGACTTGGTTTCTTACGATGCTATATCTCACATGTTGTGGTAGGAATAATTTTAGAGAAAATCCTATTCAATAAATATATTGCAATCATTAAACTATATCCCTAAAAATGCTCAGAGAGGTCCATGAAGCTCATCATGGATCAGACCATATCTAATAGGATCCAATTTTTTATTTTTAAATTCCATTGAGTTGAGGCATTCCAAATGGAGTCCATTATGAGATTATGCCATTATTTTTAAGATAGTCCAAAAATTTTTGACTAAGGTATTCACCTCCTCGATCCGATTGAAAAATCTTAATGAATTTTTTTATTTATTTTTCTACTTCGAGTCTGAATTTTTTTAACTTTTCAAAGACTTTAGACTTAGGTCGCATCAAATACACATACCCATATCGAGATAAATTATCGATAAAGATGATGAAGTAGATATTATTATCTCTAGCTGGCACATCAAATGGGCTGCACACATCTATGTGTACTAGAATAAGTAGGTCTGTGGCCCTTTCTCCATATCCTATAAAAGAAAGATTGGTCATTTTGGTATAAAGGCATGATTTACAAATCGGATATGACTCAAAAGTTAATGGACTCAATAGCCCAAATTTTTTTAATTTGTTAATCTTATCTTCAGCTATATGACCTAGCTTAAGATGCCAAAGATACCTATCGTTTAGACTATTTCTAGGTTGCTTGGATCCTTTAGTATTCATATTTTGCTCGATATTAAAATTAGAAATATTAATATGTAACTGATAGAGACCATTTATAAGAAAATTACTTATAATTTTATTTTTTTAAAAAAAAATATTACAATGATCCTTAAGAAAACTAATACATAGCCTTTCTGTGCTAAACAAGAAATAGAAATCAAATTTCTGCTTATTGTAGGCACATAAAAATAGTTCCTAAGAACTAAATTTTATCCTAATGATAGTCGAATAGGATAGGTTCCTACAGCCATAGTAGCAACTCTTGCTCTATTTTCGATGCACAGGATCATCTCATTATCCTTCAGCCTCCTGCTCTCCTCAAGACCCTGCATAGAAGTGTACAAGTGAGCACTCAAACTAGAGTCAAGCACCCAACTGGATGTAGAAGAAATCATAAGGTTAGATTTTATAACGACCATACCTCTAGAAGGAGCTGCCTCCTTCTTGTTCTTCAGGCTGGCCAGGTATAAAGGATAGTTTCACTTCCAGTGGCCATCGATATTGTAATGAAAATATTTTTCTTTATCGATGGCCTTTTTCTTTGGCTCTTCCTTCTTCTTTCCTTCATGTATCTTCTGCTTCTTCGCAGACTTCTTCTTCTTTCCAAAAGATTTTTTTTTGGAAGACGTCTGCTCCACAGCAAGCACTGACCCCTTTGAACCTTTCAAAAAAAGCTCAGCAGTAACTAGCATATTCATCAATTCAACTAGAGTACATTGCAGCTTATGCATATGGAAGTTCATGATGAACTGCCCATATGCATGGGTCAAGAATTGCAAGATCACATCAATTTGCAAATTCCTGTCTAGCTCGACATCGAGCTTCTCAAGCTCTTCTAGGTCCTTGATCATCATCAAACAATGATCTTGGATGGACTGCCCATCACACATTTGAGCCTTAAAAAGTCTTCTAGTGACTTAATACTTGGCTACATGACTCTCCTCACCAAACAACTCTTATAGATGAGCCAACATTTGGCGAGCATTCTTAATGTCTTCATGTTAGCATTGAAGCTCATCAAACATTGAGCCCAACATGTAGTACCTAGTTTTATTATCTTCGTCCATCCACTTTTTCAAAGATGCTCTCTGTTCAACGGATAGATGGGCTGGTAAAGTGGGGGGACCTAGTCCAATACATGAGTCAGCTTTTTAAAACTTAAAATAATTTTATAGTTTCAGAGCCAATTCTTGTAATTAAGTCCTGTCAGTCAATGGATATCCAAGATACAGGCTAGTGGATTGGATGCAGACATTTTTCTATAGAGAATCAAAGTTTTTAGTTAGATTTTATAATTAGACTTGACCAATTTATTTAAAAATTTTATTTTTAAATAAATTAGGCTTTCATTATTTTTTGGATCCCTACAGTTCCTTGGTAGAGATGCAAAAATCTTCATGATCAATTGATTTCTAGTGGATGGTGCAGTCCCATCGACTGGCTCACCACCTCACCTAATAATTATTGATAATGGATTAATCGATGAGTGGACAACTCTTGTCTAATGATTTTCTAATAATGGTGCATCCAAACCTGGTCTTTAATTCATGAAGCTCACTATGTCTGGAATATTGCTCCACTCCTTAGTTAAGTCAGATCCATCATTTGCAAGAATTGAATTTCTGATTGGATCCCTCAGCATATCTAGAATATTGAGCCCAACCAATCCTCCAACCCATAGCATCCAATGTCTAATGGACATGGTTACATCTTTCTAGTGCAACTGAACCACTATAACCAACCGAGAACAATCAACCCCAGGAATGGCCCGCACATCTATAATGGTGGCTTAACATTTTCTTAGGAAGATTTGATTTTGGTCTCATTAAACTTGACTTGACTTAGTCATAACAATTATGACTAACCTAGTGACATGGGTTAGCTCAAATTGTTAGCCACCTCTAATCAAAACTGGATCGATCCAAATGGCTAGGGAAGTGAGACTGGTGGAAGGGATATGCCATTAACTCGATAAGAACACATTCAGGTCGAGTAGCTTTCAATTAAAAATTAATTGATCGTATTTGCCAAACTTACCTTAGACACCAAATTATCGAACTAGAATCAATCAGGTTATCCTACAATCCAGGCTCGAACCATGAAGCCAAATTAGGTCTTGACTTGGTCGACCATATATTACTGTGAGTCGATCTTGACCTAGACTTAATCCTATTGACTGATCAATTCTAAGCACTCTTGATCCCACTTAACTAACTCTTGATTAGGTTTGATCAACAGCTAGACCTAATTGAGCTACCCAAGCCCGAACTCAAATTTATAAAGGTGTCTTAGATCTAAAAATTTATAATTTTTAGATCTAATTGATTTTATAATCTTAATTCTTAATTAAGTTTGAATTCATAAATAGAAACATGCAAAAATCTTAGGATTTTTGGATCTAGAATTTTGCAGAAAAGTAAGTTTTTGATTTCTGATTAAGGATAAATGCGCAGCATCCCTACATTCCATAAGAGCATCCCATCGAATGGAAAGAGAGGGCCTTTAAGCCTTTCTTACTTTTATGACTGGATGTCCAAGGAAAATACCTTAATTAAAAATAATAATTAAACTATAAAAGATTAAGATCTATAACATATATCAAATATAAGATCATAGATCTATTCATGCATATTCTGTATATATCTCATGTATCATTTATTAAATCACAAATGCATGCTTTCAGATCTGATAAATCACATATAAAATCTAAAAAATAAAATTTTAAATTGATCACATCAAATAAAACCTATTCTAGATAATTCATAGAACTATTCTACAATTAATCTAGGTAAGCATTATTTATATCTCATATAAAAATTTTTTTAAAAAATATTTTCTATTTTTAGATCTAATTATAACATTTACAACATTAGAAAATAAAAATAAAATTATCTAAAAAAATTTTAATCATATCATAAAGGAAAGACTATACTAGACAACACTTAGAACAATTCTATACTTAGTTTAGATTTGTATCTCATACATTATTGATATGAATCTAAAATTTTTAAATTTTTTGATTTTAGATTTGATCACATTTGATGTGACATCTAAAATTCTTAATATTAAATTATAAATTATAATAAAAAATAGATATAAAATAGATTTGAAGAACTGCTAACCTGGCTCTAATACTAGTTGAAGAAAAATTAGTATTTTTCCGCCATAGGATCGTTCAGATCTGATTGAATCTGAAGGGATATTTCAAAAAAAATTTCTAACAAATCCTAATTAGATATGAGATATTCAGATCTGATCCTATAAATCTGATATTAAAAATAAAATTAAAATTAAATCATATTTAATTTCATATCTTGTTTGGGTAATCTGATTATCCCATCGATGATCTGCCGAAGCCCAAGGTTGTAGATGTAGCCATGCAAGTGCTTAGCCTCTAGCAAAGTCCACTCAGGTAGGATTTGGATGCAATCTCCTTTTGGATCTAATTTCTAAAAAATAGATCTAGATCTGATTCGTAGAGTCTTCAAAAGAGTGATGAAGGCCACGTGCTCATCTCACGAACACGTTGTATGTCTTCCTAATCTTTGTGCCAACAACTTGTTTCTTCCTTGCTAGACTCACCCAACCTTTTGGGCATAGAAAGGAGAGAGAGGAGACCAGAGAGAGACATGGAAGAGAGGAGGGGTAGCCTTATGGCATGGTGAATATGTAGACACATGAAACTCTAGACGCAGACAGGGGTTAAATAGACCCTACTGCGCCATGTAGTGCCATACAGGTCCGACCAATCATACTGCTTGGATTAATCAAATCTAAATCTGATTGGAGTGATATCACCTAATCCAATCAAATTAGAAATCTATTTAATCCTCCATAGATGGTGCCAAGTTTGGATAGGCCCAAACACTTTGGTGCCTAAGTGTTTAAAGCCATCATGCAACTCTGGAGTCCCATCTGTATGGGACTCCTCCCTTTTCCCCATGTATGCATGCCGACTAGGGGCGTGCGCACATTCTTGTGCATGGAATCCAAGGGGACATGCACCCCAAGGAGATGTTCAAAGCAGGCGCATGCCCCTACCCCTTTCTTTCCTACATTGAGACATCTCATGTCTTGATAGTGATAGAAAATGGCAGGTGGCGATAGAAATTAGCAGGTATTATCTTATTTCCATCTGATGGATTAAGACAATCCCTTTCTGATCTGGACAAGCTTCAGTCAGATAAAGAGAAACTCATATAGGGTTCTCTAGTGAGCTCAAACCAATTTAGCTCAGCCAAGATGAACTAGAAAGACTATAGAAGGAGAAAGTTACGCTCAATCATATGCTAGCATAATTTTCTTAAATTTAATTAGATCTAATCCAAATCAATCAAACTGGATTAGCTTAATTGATCACTTCCAGACTCAAATTCTTATTTATATGATCCAGTTAGATCGAGTTTTATATGGTAATGAGATATGTCGTAATCTCCATCATCAACATCATCGAAATATCTTTCGATGGATCAGAACTTTTTTGATTCATACAATTAGAATGATTGATCATCAAAATCATTCTAATTGCTTCCAAAATCCATCAGTGATACCTAGCAGTATATAGTGTTCACCTATCAAAATTGAAAGTGAACCTCTTAGTGCAACTACCAGTGTAATTGGATTCTTCTATCTTGAGCCTCACATGATTAGGATTAAGGTGAACTCATCAAACCCAATATCTATCACATGAATTAATCATTTAATTCAAGTCTGATGTAAAATTCTAATAGAAACTCTTCCTATTATCTTCATACTACTATGGCCATAGGCTTATAGACTCAATCTCATGATCATCATAGGGCTACTTCTCATCTACGAAGGTAGATAGATTCCTTATTAGTGTAATCCAATTTCTATAATGAATATGCTATAGCTAACATACATCTCAGGATTTTGAATGGCTAGGAGATCGAGTTACGGTATAGTCAAACGATAACATCCTTAAGGTGAATTATCGATGCACCTCAGGTTAAAGAACCAGACACACCACTGCAGCATCGAGCTAGTCATCGACGAGAAGGTAGACTCTATTATGACTGTTCGAGGTGGTCATGCTCAGTGCCCTCATTCTCTAATGAGTATCTATACTCTCGCTCCAATGTCTTTACACCGTAGACTCAAGACTCATCTATTCTAAGAAAGTGATCATACACCAATCTTCTGGATCGATCACCATCCTCATGATGATTCTATGGTCAGGAGGAATTTATGAGTTAATTATGAAAATTCATGTCTCAAATTTTTAACACTTAAAAATATAAATTGTCATTATCATTAACTCAAAAAATATATCACAAACACTTTAAAAATATACTGTGATAGAAAATAACCCTTTTATTACTTTATAGTCAAAATTATAAAATTGCTCCTAAAAGTGTATTACAAGTATTAGCCAATCTGGCTTCTAGGGCATACATCTAACATAGTGGGGCTTGGCAGTGTATTTAGTAGTATATCAAAATGCCTAGTGGGGCTTAGCAGTGTATCGAAATATCCAGTGGAGCTCATTTACATCATTTGGCATCATAACATACTACTTATCGACTGTGTTGGAAGGAGTGCTCTGGGATTCAGTCGCTGAGAAGGAAGCTTATGTTAGCATGGCATGATTTGGTATTATGCTTTAACCTGATGAGATATATTTCAGCTTTATGAAGTATAAAAAGCAGTTCTTACATTTCAGTTGTTATTGTTATATTGAATTACTAGTTAAGCATTTTTATTTTTCATTGTTAGATTGATTATTCACTCACTAAGACTTTTCCAAGTCTCACTCCTCCCTCTTTCTAATTACAGTTTTTAGAGTAATTAAGTTTAGAGGTATGTTTCAGCATGTGTATCAGTACCTCTAGCGGAGGAAGTATTTTGGGTAATATTAGTTTGTATAAGAATTGTATTTTGGGATGTATTGTACAGCTAAGTTAGTTAAATCAAAAATGGGCATGTGTATGCATATGTTTTAGTTTGTTTTGAGATGATATGTATTAAAGGAGTGGTATATGAAGT
Source organism: Cocos nucifera (assembly GCA_006176705.1). NCBI lineage: Eukaryota > Viridiplantae > Streptophyta > Magnoliopsida > Arecales > Arecaceae > Cocos > Cocos nucifera. The sequence continues at coordinate 256,028 of QRFJ01000773.1, forward strand.
AAAGAAATATGCGAAATATAATTTTATAAGGATAATGTTGAATTTGTGGTTATGAAATAATGAGTTAAATTAGAGTGTTCTTGTAGTACATTAAAAAGGTTTAGTTAAAAAGCTTGTGACTGACTGATCAAGGTAATTATTTGAGCAGGTTTAAGTGATATTGTAGTTTAGCTATACCTTAGAATTTCTCCTTAGCTCTTATTTAAGGATAAAGTATAGCTCTTTGTCCTTAGATAAGGATGGGGTGTAGCACCATCATCTGAATTTAGGGGTGGGGTGTTATAAGAATCACTAGAAGGTTGTAAAAATCATTCTTAAGTATTTGAGAAATACTAAGGACTAGTGGCTTATTTATGATGAGTTAGATTTAAAACTTATGGAGTTTACAGATTCTAGTTTTTAATCTGATCATGATGACAGCAAAAGTATGTCGGGATAAGTATTTATCCTTAATAGTAGAGCTATCTACTAAAAAAGTTCAAAGCAACATATTGTAGCTGACTTAGTTTGCGAGGCAGAATATATCACAGCATCTGATGCTGCCAAGAAAGCTGTGTGGTTAAGAAAATTTATCACCAAGCTTGGAGTGGCACCCTTCTTAATGGTTCAGTCCTACTTTACCGTGACTACACTGGAGCTATTGCTCAGGTGAAGGAACCGAAGGCATACCAACGGACAAAGCATATTTTGCATTGCTACCATCTTGTGTGAAAGATCGTGGATCGAGATGATGTTAAGTTTTAGAAAATCGATGGAAAAAAGAATCTGGCCAACCCATTCACTAAAGCCCTTATAATAAAGGAGTTTGATGATCACAAATTGAAGATGGGTATACGATACTATACTGAGTGGCTTTAAAATAAGTGGAAGTTATTGAAAATTATGTTCCAAAGTCAATCATCAGCCTATTAATGATTGAGCTCTTTCATGTAAATATATATGAATTGATAATTAATAAAATATTGTTTGGCCTTTTTCATCATAAATGTGTATATCTTTTAATGAACTCCTATATTGTGATGAAGTCCTTAGGACTATTTAGAATCAATAAAAGATGATTTATCATTTAATCTTTAAATTTGCTTGCAACCAAATAATATGCTATTACAAGGATGATAGCAATATCAAGTATAGATTATTGTATGCCATATAGGTTGATTGTCCTCTTAACTATGGAGTGTGGAGATACTGGTATGGCATATAGGTAAGATATAAGAGTATATTTGCACTGAACGTGACCATACCAAAGCATTCTATTATCAAAACTTGCTCCGAAGGGATATGGGTATAATTGTTCCTCAGACTTGAGATCACCATGATGACTTGCAAGAACTTATTATACTTTGGTGTCAAACTACCTAAATTTGTAATTTAGTGATGAAAGATTTTTGGATGCAGTCAAGTACTTATTAAGTCAATGCATGAGTCAAAATAGGATTGACCCATCCAAGTAAAATTGGAGATAGTGCATCATTGTATTTCAATTTAGTAAGACTTTGGCCAGGGCAATCTATGTGATGAATTCAAAATTTGAAATACAATATGGACGACATATTTAAGATTGATAGTTAAATCCTAGGTCATCTTCTAAGCATTCAAGGTCAAAGAGATGAATTATATAGTAACCATATTCTAGTAGATTCTGAATGTTGCTTCACATATATTTGACCTATCCGAATATCGAGTACCATTGCTAGATGGTCACTTCAATTGGTATAGGACTTTGTTCCTGTGCTATTGGCTTAGGTTCGAATTTATGGGATCATACTCAAAAGAAGTACCTATCTAATCATGTAGTTGATTGAGAGTCCCATCGGACTAAAACTCTATGATTAATAATTCCACTAGACTGAAACTCTATGATTAGAAGTTCCACTAAGCTAGGACTCTAGAGTCCCACTTGACTAGGACCCAATGGTGAAGAGTCCCACTAGATGGGGACTATGTGGCCAGGAGTCCTACTGGATGGAGACTCTATGATCAGGAGTTCTATTCGACTGAAACTCTATCATTAAAGGATTAGTTAGTAATAAGATTACTAATTAGCTTAATTTAATTGAGTAAAAAAGTTTGGATCAAATCCAATTAAATTTGATTCAATTTGGTTTGATCCGATTAGGTTATGAGATGACCTAATTGCTAAGAGAGATTGATTCTTGATTTGATCAGTACTTTGACTTGATTAAATTCTGATTTGATTAGAATTTAGTTAAATCAATTTAAAGCCTAATCTGATTGGATTTGGTCTTATTAAATTTAGTTCTAATCTAGTTTGAACCAAATGAAGAAATAAGTCTAAACTAGTTGGACTTGTCTCACGCGCCAACCTCCCTATGCACCACCTAATCTCATGCTTTCACTTCTCTCATGCAAATAATAATTGCATATTGTTGGGGGTAAAATAGCTCTCGCCAAAGTCTAATTTGATGTCAGACCTTGGTACGGTGCTATCTAGAGTAGTAATGGTCGAGTTCGAACTTCAGCCAAACTACTCCATCACAGTCTAGTCCTAGAAGGTCAGCCGTTAGCCCTTGTATGTTGGACGATCTTCTCTGCACCAACCCTCCCAGCTCTTTCGACAACTACAGAACCTTTTGGAGATATGCTAAACTTTGGTCAGACAAACTTGAGCAATGAAAGAAGTTGCCATTCGACTAATCCTAATCCTTGGCTCGAGATAGACAGCCGGCCCTCCATCAAGTGTTGAATCCCAGCATAACCTGATCTTATTTGATAGCCGACCTTGAAGGTGGCCAAATTCCTTCACTACAGATGATAGATCTCACCAATTTACATCAGAAATCCTAGCCAGCTGAATTCCTCTCCAACCAAATTTTTTTACTCCACCTTATGGATTACAGTTCCTGGCAGCTCTATACTAAGGACTTTGGATGGGCAAATTTGAGTTAGCCAGAGAACTTCGCCAACAACATAAGCTCGATCTTCAATCTAGAATAAATAGTGATCACTAGAGAAGTAACAAATCTTAGTATTTGCCGACCCTAGTTTTAAGTCAATCTTGAATTTTCATTATCCCGACCAAACTCCTCTCAGAAAGCCTGATTGCAGTCCTCATTGAAGAGCCTACTATCCCCTCTCTGGCCTCTAGCCTGAGTATCCACACCCACCCTCGATTGACCTTGAAGGTGGTCGAGTTTCTAAAAGCAATCAAAGGAAGCGCTAGCAAGATCCAAGCCCATGCTAGAACCTAGTTATGAACTCACCATCATCAATACAAAGACCGATCTTCAAAACTTGGTCAGTCTAACCTCCAATAAATAAAATCCAACCACTGACAAGTTTTGATAAATGATAGCCCACTCTCTATAACAAACTTCATGTGGCCTGAACGATCTTCTAATATTTTGTTATGGCTGTCATCATCATTCTGTTACAGGCTCTACCTAGATAAGAGACCCTCTAGATATGTTTCTCCTCTCTAAGCTCTCTTCTCTACTTAATTCTTCTGTGTACTCCATTCTTATTGATCAGAGAACTAACTTGACCATTGGAGGATCCTATCGGAGTTAATTCTAGTCAGAACTTCATCTTGTAGGTCTCATCGATGACCTCATCTTCTCTAGCTCCAGTGAACTCCAGCATCCATTCATTTTCTGCACCAACACATGTAAAAAGAGGGTCCATGCCCAGGCTTTCCCACATCCTCATTGGATAGAGTTTGGTTGGTTTGAAATTCAATCCAAAAGGAATTTGGATTGGATGCAAATAAGAGCTTCGGCCCTATCCAATTATGCCACCTACATCTATTTAAAGACTTCTTTTTTGTGCACCATTCTTATTGCTTTTTCACCATATAAAATATAGAGTGAGGGGGTGGGAAAGATTAGAGGGTGTGAGGTTTCAGGGTGGGAAGCCTCTAAGGCATGAGAGAAAAAGGGAAGAGACTTGTCTTCTCTAAGGTGAAAGAACTAGCCCTAGGGTTCTAAGGTTTTGATTTTGGGATAAAGAAAAACTAGAGAGAAAAGAGTTTTTCCTATTCTTCATTCTCTTTCCTTCATCCTCTAGTGACTCATCTTCAACTTCAAAATGTCCGAGAGGTTCAAAAAATGAGAAGAGATCAGATCTGCTCATCATACAATCTTCATGTTATCTAGTAGTCACAGAAGATTGGATCAATATAGGACTTTGAGTAGACGATCTATATAGGTTGGACACCATGTGCAGCTATAAGCGATGACCAGAGCTTCACTTCTAAAAGTTTCAATAAAGGAGATTAGCAACTCGTGAGCAGGTATAAAGTTTTAAACCTTAGCTATTATATCAAAAAGTTAGATCTAGGTTTCTACATCGATATGATTGATGTTGATATTTTTATTTTTTAGATTTTCATGCATGTTGTATTTCATATTATAGATCCTTAGGTAGGTGTTTTAGATCTGATCCTAAGCATATAAAATAAATTAAAATATTTAATCTTTTATTTTTTATTAAAAAGGTTATAAAATATGCTTAGAATGCCTACTGGTTTTCTTATAGATGGATAGTTGAATATCTAGAAAATCTATCAAAGTCTAGGGCAAGTTGATAAGCTTGTTCTAATGTGGTTATCTCTCACAAAAAGAGCTCACGCTGAATATCTTCTTATAATCCAGCTCTAAATCTAAACAAGGTAACAACCCTATCTTTGATTACTCCACATCTTATGAGGTACTCATCAAATCTTGTGATGTACTCGATGACTAATTTATTTTCTTGAGTAAGTCTCTGCTACTGATCTAAAAGATTTTGCTAGTAGGAGGTGGGGAGGTACTTTTATCTAAATTTTTCCTTCATTTCATCTTAGATTTCTATTGGATCTTGTCTTCTCTAGTTGAGAAAATGCTTAATACTTTTCTAATAAAGTCAGGCTTGCCTACTCAACTTCATCCTAGCAAATCTAGCTCTCCTTGGTTTAAACATTTCATACCATCCATAGTAGTGATCCATGGCCAATTTATAATCTTGGTACTCTCTCGGATCTAGACAATCATTAAAACTTAGGGCTTCAATCTTCACATTCCTAAGGACATGCTCATCTTGGTTGAACTAGTTACAGTGCAGGCGTGCTTCCATAGGTCAACCGAGGTCTAAGTTCCTATCTCTTTAGGCAGTCGAGGAGATTCAGGTTCATGTTGTCTTCACCAAGCTTCTTCTAGTACTACTATTCTTTCACTCATGGTTTTCATAAAATCTTTTATGTCATCAAACTTTTCAATTAGGACATTAATGATGGCTGCTGTATTGAAATTTATGTTGGTACTGAGTGGAGAAGTAGGATGTTAGTATTGGATACCTAATCTAGTAGCCATGCAAATCTAGGATGCAGAAATAAGATGCAATAAGAAAAAAATTAAATACTAAAAAAAAATTATGAAATTTAAAATATAAAAATTTAACTTGCAGAAATTTAAATTGTAGAATTTAAACTAAAGCCCTAATCAATTCGGCTCTAATACCAAATTGATGCAGGACAATCTAAAGAAAAAAAATCAAGATCAAGCTTCCTTTCATTCATCAATAGCAAATCATGTTCAACCAGAGGCACATTATTCTTAAGATAGATATAGTTGCCTATACTCTACTCAAGAGGTGTGACTGATTGACATGGGACCAAAATGAGATCAATCTAAATGATGCAGATGAATACCAAATTAGAGATCGGTAAATAACTAGTGATAATAAAGTAAATAAACAAATAGTAGAAGTTAAACATGCTCACAAGCACATGCAAAAATGAAGGAGAGAAAGAAATTAAGTCTGCAAGAAAATTTAAAAAGATAAAAAAAATCCGAATCATGGTAGTTAAGAAACTACCATAATTAGGGCTTTTAATCTTTTAACCAAGCAGATCTATCGATAAAAAGGAATGAAAAGTTAAAGATCAAGAAGGAATGAAGGTCCTTGTCAATATTTGATCTTGTAGAATAATGGATCATTCTTTCTCTCTCAGCATGATAGATGAAAATCTTGGAGAAGGTAGATCTTTTCATAGAATAGGCTTGCATAGATAGATGGTGAAGACGAATCAAGATCATAGGATACTGGCTCTCAAATAGATGAAGATTAAAGAGATAGAAAAGAAAGTAGGTCTCACACCCTTCCCTTGTGGGGTGATTTTGGATCTCACACACTCTCCCTCTTGGAGTGATTGACATAAGTATTTGTGGGGTTTGTAAAGTCATTCATTCATTATCATGAAAGATACAAGGGTTTATATAAGAGCCTAGGGGTCCTATTTTTTTAGAAATCCTCTACCCTTTACAAAGAAGAAATCAGCCCACCTAACAAAAAGGTAAAATATTATGTTTGGTTTCCAAATAAAGTAATATATCAAATCTATCTTTTACAAAACCATAGGAAAGAAATCAGTCCTTCAACAAAATAAGTAAGAAATCAAAAGCTCTTAAAGAATCCTAGGAAAGAAAAGAAACTCCATGTGAATGCTTAATGCTTGGCATAACTTTGCATGAGGATCCTTAGGTACGACACATACCGGCATGTGTATTTCCACCTTGGGCATGTGGAGAGTGGTGGCTTCAAAGATGACGTGGTCTAAGCTTGCTTCTTCATAATGGTCTCTTTTCGAATAAGGCTCTAATCTAATACAAACTCAAGTATGGTCCTATGGACCCAAAACTAAATATATCAAAATAACAAATTGATCGAAATCAAATAATTAAAGTAAAATCAATATAATAGGACTTCTTTGATCCAAATCGAATTCAAATCATATCGCTGACTTCGAATGGCCCTGATGTCTGCACCATTGCCAAGAGCATACTAACTCATCTACAAGAGCTATATGGTAAGCAAAGCTATGTAACTCACTATGAAGTTTTCAAGTGACTCTTCAAGATGAAGATGCATGATGTCAATGAGTTCCATGATCATTATTTGATAATAATCAAGGACTTGGAGGAGCTTGAGAAGCTCGGCATGGTCAGGAACAAGGAGCTACAGATTGATATGATCTTGCAGTTCCTAATTGATTCATATGGGCAATTTATCATAAATTAACTGCTACATGAATAAAATTGATTATACTAAGGCTGAGTTGTTGAATATGCTGTTAACCATAGAAGGAGCCCTGAAAAGTTTAAGAGACTTTATTCTTACTATAGAGTAGACTTTATCTTCTAAGAGAAAGTCTACTAGGAAGAAGAAGTCCATCAAGAAGCAGAACAAGGATAAAGCAGGAAGCTTCCAAGAAAAATGCCATAGATAAAAAAAAGTGTTTCCACTACAATAATGATGGCTACTGAAAGAGGAACCATCCTACCTAATAAAGAAAATTCTAGGATTTACATGCATCTATTTTGAAACTTTTTCAAAATAACAACAGTGAAAGCAATAGAATAATCATATTAATCTATACAATTATGCAAGAAATTCCTAGATCTAGGATCTTATGACATGATTCATGCAAGTAATAAATCTAAAAATTAAATATAAAATAAAAGATAAAGATGTTGATCATATCAACATCGAATAAATCTAGATCTAATCTAGACATCTATTGAGATCGAATCTCCATATCTTTTCATAGATTGAAAACTTCGCTTGCTGATATGAGGCTGAGATTTTTTCTTCAAGCCGTACACATGTCCAACCTCTATGAGAAGTCCACACGAAGTCTCAAATTCGATTAGAAGTTCAGCAACTGAAAATCAGCACAGTGTGCTAGCACTATACTGATCCTTCTTCGATGGTTTATCATGAATCTTCTTTCTTTGATTTCTTGGACCTTTCGAAGATCAAAGAAGATGAAGAGGATGACTTGAGAAAGATCTTTCTTCCTCACTCTCTCAAAATATTTATGGAAGAAGATCTAAGGGAAACCCTAGAGAAGACCCTTCTTCTCTCTTTCTTTTCTCTTACCAGGACACACCAACTTATGTCCTATCAAAGCCCCACGCCCAAGACCCTTCTTGCACCCAAGGTTCCCACACCCAAGCCCTCTCTTTTAGATGAAATTGCTTTAGAAATCTTAGACCCTAACCCCTCTTAAATAGAGAGATATGAGAGAGTCCTTGTCCAGGTCAAACACTTAGAAAGGAATATCCAAAATAGACAAGGATTGGGGCACCCAACTCTTGGGCGCATCCTCCTTATTTCTTTTGCCATGGAGACCCTGATATTGGTGCACAAAACCTTCCTTATTCCCATGAAAAAATGAAAAGGAAATTAGGATGATTGGCACCACATATGGATAGAGTTTTGGTGAGGTGTCAAACTCTATCAAATAGAGTTTAAAATCAAAACAACTTCCTTGCTTTGACTCGGTCCAAAACTAATTTCCATCTAAGAAATATAGGGGGCGCATGGTGTGGCATGGACTACTATTGGCATGAGGGATCTCATGCCAATTCCAAGAGAAGGGGGCATGAGAGAGTGAGGTGGAGCAAGGGAGAGAGTCCCAATCAAACTGAGACTTTCATGTTTTAACTGGTCTAAACAAGTTTTAAATTCAATCAAATCAAAACTAGTGCAACCCAATTAAGGATGATCTTAGTCCAACTAAGAATCTAATTAAATTAAATTAAATTAAATTAAATTCTAATTTAAATTCTAATTAAATTAGAAATTAGATGCATGCAAGTCCTAATTTAACAGAGAATTGACCTTCCTTAGAATTGGCTTATCCCATAAATCAATTAGACCTGATCTAATCAAGTCCAAATCAAACCTAATTGAATCTTATTTAATTAAACTCAATCTCTACCCTCATTCTCAATTAGATTGAGCCAATTAGCAATCTGATTGCTAATCAATCCTTCTGCAATACTTGCACTAGGTCAAACATCAATTGTATTGAATGTTTAATTCTAAAATGATTCTTAATCATTGATCAGTCATTTGATCAGATCAAGATCTCTAATGTGTATAATCCTATAGGATCGAATCTAAGTCAGTAGCATAGAACTAAATTTCTATACTAATCGAAGTGACCATGTAGCAATGGTACCCGACGGTCGGATAGGTCAAATATAGAAAGCAACATTCTAGAATCCATCTGGATGTGGTTTCTATATAATTCATCCCCTTTACCATGAATGCTTATAGGATGAATCAGGATTTAACTATTAATCCTAAATAGGTCATCCACATTGTATTTCAAAATATCAAATCCATCATATGGATTATAATGGCCAAGGTTTTGCTAAATTGGAATACAGTGATGCGTTACCTCCAAACTCTTGGAGTGGTCAATCCCATCTTGATCACTCATTGACTTCACAAGTATTTGACTATACCCAAAAATCTTTCATCACTAAATTAAAAATTCAAGTAGTCTGGCACCAATGCATAGTAAGTTGCTTGCAAGTCATCATGGTGATCTCAAGTCCAAGAAACACTTATATCCATATCCTATCAGAGCAATTCTTGATAGTAGAATGCTCTAGAATTAGTCACGTTCAGTGATGATGTACCCTTACATCTCATCTATATCCCATATCAGTATCTTCACACTCCTTGGTTAAGAGGACAACTAACCCATATGGCACACAATGATCTATACTCGATAAATATTGTCATCCTAGTTAACAATGTATCATTTGGTCATGAATATTTTTAGGACTAATCAGTAAATTCTCTCTTTATCAAATCTAAATAGTCCTAAGAACTTCATCATAATACAGAAGTTTATTGAAAGATGTACATTTATGATGAAAAATGCTAGAATAAATTTTTTATTCATTATAAATCATTTATATTTATAAAGAAAGCATAACTATCAACAGACTGATGATTGATTTTAGGACATATTTTTCAATAACTCCCACTTGTCCTAAAGTCAATCAGTATAGTATCTAATACCCATCTTCGACTTGAGGTTATTAAACTTCTTTATCACCAAGGCTTTAGTGAATGGGTCAACTAGGTTCTCTTTTGCTTTGATCTTCTGAAGGTCGATGTCACCTTGATCCACGATCTCTCGGACCAGGTGGTAGCAGTGCAATATATGTTTCGTCTACTGGTGTGCCTTCAGTTCCTTCACTTGAGCGATGGCTTCAGTGCTGTCATAGTATAGTAAGACTAGACCATCTAGAGAAGGTGCCACTCTGAGCTTGGTGATGAATTTCATCAGCCACATAGCTTTCTTTGTAGCATTGGATATCCCGATGTACTCCACCTCATAAATAGAGTTTGCCATAATGTACTACTTGAAATTCTTCTAGCAGACTGCTCTACTATTAAGGATAAATATATAACCCAACATGCTTCTGCTATCATCATGGTCAGTTTGAAAGTTAGAGTCTGTAAACCCCATAAGTTTTAAATCTGACTCATCATAAATTGGCCACTGATCCTTATTATTTCTTAAATACTTAATGATGACTTTTATAACCTTCCAGTGGTTCTCTCCTAGATCAGATTGGTATCTACTCACCACTCTTAGTGAGTATGCCATATCTAGTCTCGTACATGTCATGACATACATGATAGATCCCACTATCAAAATATATGGGATTCTACTCATACGCTCTTTCTCTTCAGAAGTTATTGGATAATCCTTCTTAGAGAGAAAAATTTCATGGCCTATCGAAAGATAGCCCTTCTTGAAATTCTTCATTCTGAACCACTTCAGCGTAGTTTCTATGTATGTTGACTAGGACAATCCAAGTATACTCTTAGATCTATCCCTATAGATCTTCATCCCTAGGATGTAGGATGCTTCACCTAAGTCCTTCATGACGAACTAAGATGATAGCCAAACTTTTATTTTCTGTAGTGCAGGAATATCATTCTCAATTAAAAGAATGTTATCTACATACAATACAAGAAATACTACTGTCGAACCATTTGTCCATTTGTATATGTAGGGCTCTTCTCCATTCTTAACGAAGCCATATATTTTAATTACCTTATCAAAATGCATGTTCCAACTCCAAGATGCCTGCTTCAATCCATAAAAGGATCTCTAAAGCTTGCACACCATGAACTCATTTATAGATGTGAATCCCTTAAGTTATATCATATACACCTCTTCAGTCAACTCTCCATTCACAAAAACTATCTTCACATCCATCTGCCAGATCTTATAGTCTATATGGATAGCTATCGCAAGCATAATCGAAATGAATTTGAGCATTACCATAGGGGAGAATATCTCATCATAGTGAATACTATAATATTGATGATACTTCTTGACAACCAGATGGGCTTTATAGGCCTCTTGATATGGGATAACCAAAATGAAAAGAAAAGATCAAGCTTCATTCTATTCGTCAATAATAAATCACGTTCGACTGAGGCATATTATTCCTAAGATAGATAGTATAGTTGCCTATATTCAGCTCAGGAGGCATGATTGATTGACATGGGACCAAAGCAAGATCAATTTAAATGATGCAGATGAATGCCATTTTAGAGATCAGTAAACAACTAGTAATAATAAAGTAAATAAATAGATAGCAAAAATTAAATATGCTCATGAATAAATATAAAAAATATAAATAAAATGAAGGATAGCAAGAAATTAAGCCTACAAAAAAATCCAAAAAGATAAGAAGAATCTGGATCATGATAGTTAAGAAACTATCCTGATTAGGCTCTTAATCTTTTAACCAAGCAAATCTATCGATAAAGTACTGGATCTTTACCAACATCAGATCTAAAAAAAAAAAAAATCAAAGATCAATTGAGAAGGAATGAAAGTCCTTGTCAACATTTAATCTATAGAATAATAGATCACTCTTTTACTCTCAACATGATAGATGAAAATCTTAGAGGAGACAGATCTTCTCTTGATGGAATAGGCTTATGTAGGTAGATGGTGAAGATAAATCGGGGTTGTAGGAACACTAAATCTCAAGTAGATGAAGGTTAAAGAGATAGAAAAGAAAGTGGGCCTCACATCCTCCCCTCATAGGGCAATTTTGGATCTCGCACCCTCTCCCTCTCGGAGTGATTGACATAAGTATTTATGGATAAAATTATTCATTTATTCATTCATTCATTATCCCATTCATGAAAGATATATACAAAGATTTATATAGGACACTAGGGGTCCTATTTCTTTAGGAATTCTCTTCTTTTTATGAGAAAGAAATCAACCCTCCAAAAAAATATATATATATTATGTCTAATTTGCAAATACAATAATATATCATATCTATCTTTTATGGAACTATGGAAAAGAAATTAGCCTTTCAACAAAATAAATAAAAAATCAAGAACTCTTAAGAAATCCTAGGAAAAAAAAAAAATTATGTGGGCACTTGATGCTTGGCACAACTTAGCATGAGGATCCTCATGCATGGCACATGCTGGCATGTGTATTTTCTTCCTGGATGTGTGCAGAGTGGTGGCTCCAAAGATGGCATGGACCAAGCTTACTTCTTTATGATGGTCTCTTTCTGAATAGGGCTCTAATCCAATACAAACCCAAGTATGGTCCTATGAATCCAAAACTAAAAGTATCAAAATAACTAATTGACTAAATCAAAAGAACTGGAATCAAATAACTAAAGTAGAGTTAATCTTATGTGGCTTCTTCAATCCAAATTCAGTCTAAATTATATCATCAGCTTTTGGTGTCTCTGGTGTCCACACCAATTCTCTCGGGGTGGGGAGAACTCGACCCTATCAAGTGGGGATCAATTCCGCTCTGGTGACTCTCGAGCAAATTGGGATCAATATGCTGTAGCTCTTCTGAAGTGATCCAGGTATCTTCACACTTTGATCAACTTGCCATCTAACCAAGTACCGCTAATAGCCTTGACTCTAAATAGAGATGATCTGCTCATCCAAAATTCTCTCAATCTGATCATACTTTGCTTACATTTTAGCTGGTGGACACTTAAGAACATGCTCGCTCTCAAAGATTGGTTTAGGCTCAAATGGCTCACTAGGTATCCAAGTTGGCTCTTTATAGGCAATGAGATCTGCAACATTAAAAGTAGAGCTAATCCTAAAATTGGAAGATAAGTCCATAACATATGCATTTAGTCTAATCTTCTTTAAGATCTTAAACGGACCTGCTCCTTGAGCATGTAACTTCTTCACGATTCCTAGTGGGAATCATTCAGGCCTCATTCGAACCATCACATAGTCTTCTTCTACAAATTCTTGGGCATGTCAATGAGAATCTGTATTCTATTTATAAACTATATTACTAATGCTAATTTTTTTACTGATCTCTTTATATAGACTCTTGACATGCTGTGCAAATGACTTTGCAGATTCAAAAATCTTGGCATGCATAGGTATATTGATTTTCTAGGTTGAGATTCATGAACTACATCAAAAGGACTCATGCTAATGGACCTATTAACAGAGCTATTATATGCAAATTCAGCTTGAGGCAGTAAAAGATCATAGTTACCCATATGTTCCCCAATCAAGTAGCGCAACAAATTTCTAAGACTTCTATTGACCACTTCAGTCTGACCATCTATTTGCAGGTGAAAGGTAGAAGAAAATTTAAATTTTATGCCTAGAAGATGCCATAGAGTTTTTCAAAAATAGCTCATGAATCTAACATCCCTATCAGACACAATGATTTTGGGCAATCCATGCTATTTAATAATCTCATCAAAGTATATTCTTGCAACCTTCAATGCATCGGATGTTTGGCAATAGGACAAAAAATGGATCATTTTTGAAAACCTATCTACAACCACTAGAATAGAATCATGCTTCCTAACTATCTTAGATAAGCCTAAAACAAACTCTATGCTAACATCTTGCCAAGGATAGTCTGGTATAGTCAAGGGTGTGTATAGGTCGGTTTTCTATTTTCTCTGCTTGACCACGGCACATGTTCTATACTAGGCAATAATTTGAGTGACATCTCTTTTCAGGCTTGGCCCAAAAGAGCTGACTTCTACCAACTCTATGATTTTATTCCTAGCAAAGTGTCCAGCTAATCCTCCAAACTAGAAAATCTCTTAAAGATGTATAGGGAACACACAGCCTAGGTCCTCTAAATAAGTAACCATCTTGAAGGGTATATTCATTATATTCACTGGATGGTCATTTTCGTAAAGTGATAAGTATGCTATCAAAATCTGGACATTCTTCATAATCTTCTTTGATCTTATCAAAACTAACAACCCCTATACTAATAGTGGACAACAAAGTATGACGATGACTCATGACATCAGCAGTGTGATTTTCTACACCCACACGGTGTTTCAAAACAAAAGTATAGGCTTGCAAAAACTCGACCCACCTACCATGTCTATAATTCAGTTTCTTTTGAAAATTCAAAAATCAGAGGACTTCATGGTCTGAGTACAAATCAAATTCTTACGGAAGTAGGTAATGTCTCCAATATCTTAGGGCTTGGACTACCGCATAAAACTTCTTATTGTAGGTAGAATACTTGAGTTTAAAATTATTAAGTTTTTCACTAAAATATGCTACCAGATGATCTTCTTGACTAAGGATACCACCAATCCCAACTCTTGATGCATCGCATGCTACTTCAAAAATCTTGAAAAAATTAGATAGACGTAAGACTAGGGCATAGGTCATTTTATTCTTAATATCTAGGAAGGCTCTATTAGCTGTCTTAGTCCATTCAAAATCTTTCTTTCTAATGCAGTCAGTGATGGAAGCGGCTATGGTGCCAAATCCTTTTATGAACCTACAATAAAAGGTTGCTAATCCATGAAAACTCCGCACGTCATGCACACTCTTGGATACCGGCCACTCAACTATTGCTCTAATCTTTTCAGGATCGACAGACACACCATCAGGGATAACAATAAAATCTAAGAAGATGACACGGTCCATCATGAAAGCACATTTCTTAGGATTGGCATATAGGCTTTCTATTCTAAGAACTTGGTATACTTTTTGGAGATTATCTAAATGGTTCTCCCTGGATTGACTATAGATTAAAATATCATCAAAGTATAGGACTATAAATACTCCCATAAACGATCGTAGTACTTGGGTCATCAATCTCATGAAAGTATTAGGGGCATTGGATAATCCAAATGGCATTACCATGCACTCATATAAACCATCTTTCATCTTAAAAATAATTTTTCACTCATCTCCTAGTCTAATTCTTACTTGATGGTAAGCACTTTTGAGATCAATCTTTGAGAAAATAGTGGCTCCGACCATCATATCTAGCATGCCATCTAACCTAGGGTTGGAAAAATAGTACTTAATGATGATGTTGTTAATGACATGGCTATCTATGCACATCCTCCATGTACCATCCTTCTTTGGAGTTAATAGTACAAGCACCGCATAAGGACTTAAACTCTCTCTTACGAATCTTTTTTTCACCATCTCTTCAACTTGCCTTTGTAGCTCAGCATGCTCAGTGGGGTTCAACCTATAATGGGACAAATTGGGTAAAGTAGATCTAGGTACCAAATTAATGGCATGCTGAATATTCCTCATCGATGATAAGTTATATGGAAGATCCTTAGGGGAGATATCATGAAATTCACTAAGAAGGCTAACTACTTTCTTAGGATGATTTATCTTAGGATCCTCACAAACTTCTCTTGCAGCAAGCATCCAAACTGGTGATCCTTTACTCATGGTCATCTCTAATTCCTTAGTACCAATTAGATGGAGGATTTTCTTTTTGATATTTTCTTCTGGTCCATCACCTATCTTTCTATTAGTAGCCTCAGGTGGGGGAGGATTGATCATGATCTTCTTATTCTTATGAGTGAAACTACAGGAGTTGGTTTGGTCATAAATCATAACATCATTATCAAACAACCAAGGTTGATCTAATATGATCCTTCCGACTTTTATGGTTAAGACATCGCAGCAAACATGATCTTGATAAGAATGGAGCTAGATGGGAATATGGTATCTAAGTTTAATGAGAATAGAGAAGGAATCTATCCAAGACACATGGTATAGATTGGGATGATCTATAGGAGCTAATCCTAATCTCTTAACCATGTCGATGGAGATGGTGTTGATACAGCTACCGCTATCAATGATCACCTTATAAATTTTATTGCTAAATTTTATAAAGATATGAAAAATAGAGGTCATACGCCAGTCTTCATTTTTCTTAGTCTGTGCTAGAACATACCTAATGACTCCAAGCCTAAGGTCTGACTTTAGTGCAGTAAAATCTAGGATATCCTCAGTACTCTCAAACTGTTTAGCTAAGTCTAGATCAGCTTCATAAACTTTCTTCTCAATATTTTCTAAAGTTTTTTCTTCTAATTTTTTCATAAATAAAGATCAATTGGGGCATTATGCAGTAAAATGTCCGTAACCATGGCACTTGAAGTAGTGGGATCAAGAACTACTTTTCTTAGATAACTCTCCTACAATTCTTTTTTCTTTATCTTCTTTTCTCATAATAGAATTTATAGGTGGAGGTCCATTACTAAAAATCTGGTTAGTATTGGATCTCGATCCAGAAGGGATTACCCGACTAGGTTTAAGATGACAAATGGTCGAATACCTAGAAAATCTCTCAAAGTTCAGGGCAAGTTGATGAGCTTGTTTTAATGTGGTTACCTCTTGCAAAAAGAGCTCACACTGGATATTCTCTCATAATCTAATTCTAAATCTAGATAAGATAACAACCCTATCTTTGGTTACTCCATATCTCATGAGGTACTCATCAAATCTCATGATGTACTCTATAACTGATCTAATTCCTTGAGTAAGTCTCTACCACTAATTTAAAAGTCTTCATTGGTAGGAGGTGGGGAGGTGCTTTTTTCTAAATTTCTTCTTTATTTCATCTCAGGTTTCTATCAGATCTTGTCTTCTCTAGTTAAGAAGGTGCTCAATACTTTTCCAATAAAGTCTGGCTTGCCTAACCAACTTCATCCTAGCAAACCTAACTCTCCTTGCTTCAGATATTTCATACAATCCAAAATAGTAGTCTATGCTCAATTCTCAATCTAGGTATTCTCTCGAATCTAGATAACCATCAAAACTTGGAGCTTCGATCTTCACATTCCTAAGGACATGCTCATTTTGGTCAAATTAGTTATGGTGCGGGCATGCTGCTATAGATCGATCTAGGTCTAGGTTCCTTCTTCTCTATCCTATAGATAATTGGAGAGACTCAAGTTTAGGTTGTCTTTGCCTAGCTTCTTCTAGTACTGCTATTTTTGCACTCATGATTTTCATAAAATCTTTCATATCATCAAACTTCTCAGTTAGGATATTAATGATAGCTATTGTATTCGGATTCATGTTGGTACTGGGTGGGAAAGTAGGACATTGGTACTGGGTATCTGATCTAGTGGTCATGCAAGTTCAGGATGTAGAAATAAGATGCAATAAGAAAGAAAAATAATAATAATAATAAAATGCTAAAAAGTAAATGATGAAATTTAAAATACAAAAAATTAACTCATAGGAATTTAAATTATAGAATTTAAACTAAAGTCCTAGCCAACCTGACTCTGATACCAAATTAACGCAGGACAATCTAAAAGAAAAGAAAAGATCAAGCTTCCTTTCATTCATCAATAACGAATCACGTTCGATCGAGATACATTATTTTCAGGATAGATAGTATAGTTGCCTATACTCTGATTAGGAAGCATAATTTATTGACATAGGATCAAACCAAGATCAATTTAAATGATGCAGATAAATGCCATTTTAGAGATTAGTAAACAACCAGCAATAATAAAGTAAATAAATACATAGCAAAAATTAAACATACTCATGAATAAATATAAAAAGAAATATAAATAAAATGAAGAATAACAAGAAATTAAGCCCATAAGAAAATTTGAAAAGATAAGAAGAATCTGAATTATGGTAGTTAAGAAACTATCCTGATTAGGGATCTTAATCTTTAAACCAAATAGATCTATCGATAAAAAACTAGATCTTTATCAACATTAGATCTGGAAAAAAATAAAAATTAAAGATCAATTGAGAAGAAACGAAAGTCCTTGTTAATGTTTGATCTGTAGAATAATAGATCACTCTTTTTCTCTCAGCATGATAGATAAAAATCTTGGAGGAGATAGATCTTCTCTTCATGGAATAGGCTTATGTAGGTAGATGGTGAAGATGAATCGGAGTCGTAGGAACATTGGATCTCAATTAGATGAAGGTTAAAGGGATAGAAAAGAAAGTGGGCCTCACATCCTCTCCTCGTGGGGCAATTTTGGGTCTCACACCCTCTCCCTCTCGGAGTGATTGACATAAGTATTTATGGGTAAAATCATTCATTCATTATCCCATTCATGAAAGATATAAGAATTTATATAGGACCCTAGGGATCCTATTTCTTTAAGAATCCTCTTTCCTTTACAAGAAAGAAATCAACCCTCCCAATAAAAAATTAAAATATTATATCTAATTTTTAAATATAATAATATATCATATCTATCTTTTATGAAACCATGGAGAAGAAATCAACCTTTTAACAAAATAAGTAAGAAATCAAAAACTCTTAAGAAATCCTAAAAAATAAAAGAAACTCCATGTCAGTGCTTGATGCTTGGCACAACTTGGCATGAGGATCTTTGGGCATGGCACATGCTAGCGTGTGTATTTCCTCCCTGAGCATGTGGAGAGTGGTGGCTCCAAAGATGACGTGGACCAAGCTTGCTTCTTTATGATGGTCTCTTTCTGAATAGGGCTCTAATCCAATACAAATCCAAGTATGGTCCTATAAACCCAAAACTAAAAGCATCAAAATAACTAATTGACTAAATCAAAAGAACTAGAATTAAATAACTAAAGTAGAGTTAATCTAATGTGGCTTCTTTGATCCAAATTAAATCTAAATTATATCACCGGCTTCTGATGGCTCTGGTATCTACACCACCTCCACCTTCTCGTCTATGCCCCTTTTCCTTTTGAAGATCTATTTACACCTAATGGGCTTAACTCCTTCAGGTGGGTCAACTAATATCCACACATTGTTGACCTTCATAGACTCCATCTTGAATTTCATGACCTCAAGCCATTTCTCAAAATCAGATCGCTACATCGCAACCATGTACGTGATTGGATCCTTATCATTCTTATCGAGTTTGATAGAATCACCATCTCGAACTAAGAAACTGTAGTATCTATCTAGCTAATACGGTACTCTACTAGATTGCCTAAATGGTGCAGGTACACTGAGCTTTAGATTTGATCTAACCAAATCTGGTTCTAGTTCAGTAAATTGTGTCAGTTTTTTTACCTGTTGAATTTTCTTAAGTTCAATCTTAGAGGAAATAGTTCCTTCACCAAGAAATTCTTTTTTAAAAAGGATTATCTTAAAGTTGACGAACATCTTTTGTTTATCAATTAGGTAGAAATAATATTCTTTGGTTTCTTTTGGGTATCGTATGATAGTGCACTTGTTAGACCTAGGTGCAAGTTTATCTATCATCAAACGTTTAACGTAAGCTGGGCATCCTCAATCCCTAAGGTATGAGAATACTGGCTTACGCCCTATCTACATCTTATATAGAATTTTAACTACATATTTACTTAAAATCCTATTTAGAAGATAGCAAGCTAATTTGAGTGTATATCCCTAGAAAGATATCGACAAGCTAGCAAAATCCATCATGAATTGGACCATGTCTAATAGTATCTGATTTCTTCTTTCAGACAAACCATTATGCTGTGGTGTCCTTGAAGTCCATTGGGAGAGAATACCATTCTCTCCTAGATATGTGAAAACTCATCAAAAAGGTATTCAACCCCTCGGTTAGATCGAAGAGTTTTAATATTCTTCCTAATTTTTTTTCTATCTTATTTCAGAATCTTTTGAATATTTCAAATGAATTCAATTTATGTTTCATCAAATAGACATACCCATACCTTGATAGATCGTCTGTGAAATTTGATGAAATAGAAATATCCAACTTTAGCATTTGTGCTCATAGATCTATATACAATAGTATGTACTAGACCTAAAAGCTCAGTGGCTCTCTTATCCTTTTTAATAAAAGATAACTTGATCATTTTTCAAGAAAACGAGACTCACAGGTTGGAAGTGATTCATAATCACTAACTTCAAAGATTCTCTTTCGAGTCAATATGTTTGTCATGTTTTTATTAATATGACTTAGTCTATAGTACCATAGGTAGATATCAGACATATTATCTAATCTAGGATGCTTGCCAGTGGGGTAGACTATGTTAACAAGTTATGATAATAAATAAATTCTATTATTCAAATGTCCAAAAAAATTATAACACCATTCAAAATGACATCACAAAAATTCTTCTTTATTGAAATTTCATAATTATTTTTGACCAAAGGGCCTACAAAAATGATATTGAATAAGAAACTAGGACAAAAATGACAATCACTAAGAACAATAGTATAAGACTAGAATACAAGTTTCATGATCCTTAATGCTAGAACTAGAACTGGTCTTCCATCTCCAATGATCAAAAATCTTTCATCTTGTTCGAATCTCCTACTGATCTATAAATTCTACAATGAATTATAAATATGGTAAGGGCTTTAGGTATCTAATACCTAGTCAGTAATATCATAAACTGAAAAATTACAAGGAGTTATCATATAAGTACATTGTCCAGTAATAATTTGCTTTTTCTCGACCTATTTGGATCTAGGGAGGCGATGTACTGAGGATAGTTTCTTTTTTAGTGCCTCTATTTCTTATAAAAGAAGCACTCCACTTAACTCCTATTAGGCTTGGGTTTCTTGGTTTGGCCCTGCACTGATGTCTGGGCATGAACCTGCACATTCTTACTCTTCTTGTTCTTGTTCTTCTTTCTTTTCTTAAAGGGTCAAGAATCAGAAGAAAACCCTCCCACCATATTCACTAACTCTTTATGAAGCTAGTGATCCTTCTTAAAGTTTTGAAGTAACCCATGGTAGTTAACTTTAGGCTTTGTCATTCAAAAATGAGTAAGGAAGGGAAGGCAGGACTTAAAAAAGAAGCATAGTATTGCATCTTTTCTAAGCTACTCGTGCAAGGAAAATCCAAGCTTGCTCAAGTGCTCAATCATCTCGATCATATATAGTACATGATTAATGACTGATGTACCATCCCTCATCCTAGTATTAAAGATGGCATAACTAGTCTTGTACTTCTCAACATCATCGGGTGTGCCAAAAGACTTGTTCAATACTTGAAGCATGTCTTCTGATTGAGCTGACTCAAATCTATGACTAAACTCATCACTCATAGCCACCTGCATGATGCAATGCACCATGGTTTAGTTATTGAGCCAATTCTAGTAAGTATCTCTGATCATGCACATGCATTCAGGAGGTTGGAAAATATGCAGGGTTTCATGCATACATTTTGAAACTTTTTCGAATTTACAAGCACTGGAAGACATAGATTAAATAATTTAATCTAATTATGCATATGATCTAATCACTAAACCCTACATCCAAGATCTATAACATGTCATGATGCAAACATAAATCTAAAAATTAAAATAAAATAATTGGTATTGATCAAATCAATACCTAGATCTAGAACTATTCTAGAAACCCTAGATCGAATCTAGGTTAGTAAAGAGATTAGATCTCTTTCTTTTGTGCAGGTCGAGAACACCATGATTGAGTTTTATTATATAGTCCTTATTGCTTAGAGCTGCACATACTTTCAGTCTCTATAGGTAATCCACACGAAACTGCAACACAGATTGGAGATTCATCGAATGAAGATCCGCTCGAAGTGCTAGCTTCTCGTGGATCCCTCTTGGTGGTTAATCAAAAAGATATTCTTTAGATCACTTGGGCCCACCAAGAGATGAAGAATACAAAGGATTGAGAGAGAAATCTAACTATGGGATCTTTCAAAAATCAAAAAATAAAAACTTAAGAAAATATCCTAAGAGAAGACAGATCTACTCTTTCAAGACATCATCCATTGATAACAGTGCAGGGTTTTCAAAAAAATTTTTGAAAATAGCAAAAATATAGCAAAAAAAGTTATTAATCTAATTAATTATCTACTGATCATATTAGAATATTAAATTCTATACTAAGGATCTAAACATAATATGCATGCACTCATATAGATCTGAAAAATAAAACTATGCAGCAAACTATTTACTACATCTATGTGTTCAGAATATAATACCTTTTCATGGATGGTCGATCATCATGATTTGATCATTATCGAGGAGGTCTACTAGTCATGATGCAGCCACATAGATATCTGGCCTCCATGGATCGTCCATATGAGGCTCCTGATCCTGATCGGCTCCCCACGAGTGCTAGCTTGACACCGGAGTCTTTCAGAGGCTATTTTGATTGAACAGCTTTGATCTTTATCAACGGGCTTCATGGATGCTCTAGCTTGCTGGTAGATGCAGTAGAGAGGTAGAGGAGATTCTCTCAAAAATTTTGTGGGCTTACGATGCTCATAGCTCATGCAATGGCTTCCCAAAATCTATGTCGAATACCTAGGACTGCACTCACCCTAAAAAACTTTGCACCCCTTCTCTCTTGGTTTTCTCTCTCTCTCAGAGATGATTGAAGCCTCTTCCCATGCACCAAATGAATCTCACAAAAGTCCTCTTTTCAGAATAGGTGTTAGCACACATCCCAAAAAACTTTTCTTTTGATATTTGTGCAAAGAACAACTTCTATGCATGTGGAAAACCAAAAACTAGTTTGAATGCTAGTCTGAATTCAAAACTCTTTTTAATTCAAACTTCAGCCAAACCAATTCAAACTTATTTGGAATGTGTGAGGGAGTTGTGCATCCACTCTTTGACAAGAAAAAAGTCCACGTGAAACCCCTTTCATATGGAGATAATTGGCACACAAGAGAAGGGTGGCGCAAGAGATAAGATATGGTTGTTGTCAACTCAAATTCAAACTCATTTTGAATTTGAATGTCAACTAACCATAACTTATCCATTGAGGACGTGAAAGATCAGGGTGTGAGCTATTATGTGTATGGGAGAGAAGTCACGAGAGAATAAAAATCAAATTTTAAGTGGGCGTGGGACATAGGTGGTGCATGGGAAGAGAAGACTAGTCAAATTAGTCTTTGAAATTCAAATTTCAACCAACTGAACCAACCCAATCAAAATTGGTCAGGCCCAATTAGAATAAATTAAACCCAACATATTTAGGCTTAATTAGGCTTAATTAAATTCTAATAAAATCATAAATTGATCAAGCCCAACCTCTGATCAAGTCAGGGTTCAAACCTCCCCGGTGATTAGGTCAACTTGTGACTTAATTGGGTTAAACCCAGTTGAAGCCAATTCAATTGGACTTGAATCAAAATCATAACTTAATCAAATGGAGTTAGAATCACTAATTAAACCTTTCATAATCTTAAAGTCCAAATCTGGTAGGTCACTAGGCAATAGAGTTCATCGATATGAAACCTTAATCGAAGAGTCCTAGTCCAGTAGGACTCTTGACCTCGGTGTCTGAAATTAATGGAACTTATGATCATAGAGTCCATACTCTTGATCAGAGAGTTTCAGAAAAGTAGGACTCGATGTCCTAATGCTATAGGATATTTGGTCGAAGAGTCTCAGTCCAGTGGGACTCTTGGCCATAGCCAACAGATAAGGTAGAAATCTCTAGTGTGTGTGACTCCATAGATTCGAACCTAAGCCAGTAGCACAGGAACCACTTTAATCGAAATGACTATCTAGCAATGGTACCCGATATTCGGCTAGATCGAATAGTCATAATTGCAACAATCAGAACCTACGTGAATATGGTTATTGTATAATTCATCCCTATGACCTCTGCATAATAAATGACTCAGGGTTAGACTATCAATCCTAGAAAATACATCCATGTCATATCTTAAAGCAATTAGTCCCATGACTCCTCACTAAGACTACCCTGGCCAAAACTTTGCTAAATTGAAACATAATTGAACATAGCTCCTACAATTAGGAGTGGTCAATTCTATCTTGATACATGCACCGACTCCTAAAGTACTTAACTATGCCTAGAAACCTTCCATCATTGAATTGAAAATTTAGGTAGTCTGGCACCAAAGCACAGTGAGTTGCTTGAAAGTCACCGTGCTGATCTCAGATTGGAGAGATACTTATACCCATATTCCATTGGAGCTAATCTTGACAAGAAAAAACCCCTAAAGTTGGTCATGTTTAGTGCAGATGTACCCATATATCTCACTTGCATGCCATACCAGTGTCTTAACACTCCTTGGTTATGAAGACAACCAATTTATATTGCACACAATGATCTATACTCGATAAATATTGTCATCTTAAGTAACAACGTATCATATGGTCGTGAACTATTTTAAGAACTAAATGATAAATCTTCTTTTGTCAGATCTAGATAATCTTGAGGACTTCATCACAACATAGGAGTTCATTAAAAGACAAAAAGATTTATGATAAAAAATATCAAAATAATTTTTATTCATTCATAATTTGTATATAATTATAAAAGTATAGTTTAACCATCAACAAGCTGACAATTGGCTTTGAAACACATTCCTAACAATCTCCCACTTGGACTAAAGCCAATTGATGCAGTATGTAATATCTATCTTCGACTTGAAGTCATTGAACTCTTTCACCGCAATAGCTTTAGTGAATGGGTCGACTAATTTTTTCTTTCAACATTACCTCGATCTTCTGAAGGTCGACATCACCTCGATCCAAGGTCTCTCAGACAAGGTGTAGCGGTGCAACATATTCTTCATCTATTGGTGTGCCTTCGGTTCCTTCGTCTGAGCAATGGCTCCAAAACTATCACAATAGAGCAGAATTGGACCATCAAGAAAGGGTGCTACTTCGAGCTCGGTGATGAATTTTCTCAGTCACACCACTTCTTTAGCAGCATCTAATGTAGCGACATACTCTGCCTCACAAACTGAATCAACCATAGTATGTTACTTGAAACTCTTCCAGCAGACAGTCCAACCATTAAAGATGAATATATATCTCAATACACTCTTGCTATCATCATGATCAGACTGAAAATTAAAGTTTGTGAACCCTAAAAATTTCAAGTCTGATTCACCATATACAAACCACTAGTCCTTAGTACTTTTTAAATACTTCAGGATGGTTTTAACAACTTCCAATGGTTCTTTCCTAGATCAGATTGGTATCTACTCACTACCCCTAGTGAGTATGCCACATTTGGTCGTGTACATGTTATGGCGTACATGATAGAATCAACTGTTGAAACATATGGTATTCTACTCATATGCTCTCTTTCTAGAAGTATTGTCGGACAATCCCTCTTTGAAAGAAAAATTTCATGGCCTATCGGTAGATAGCCTTTCTTGGAATTCTCCATGCTGAACCATTTCAGTACAGTATCAATGTATGTAGATTGGGACAATCCAAGTAACCTTTTAGATCTATCTCTATAAATCTTAATCTCTAGGATGTAGGAAGCTTCTTCCTAATCTTTCATGGAGAACTGTGACGACAGCCAGATCTTTATTCCTTATAATGCAGGAACATCATTTTCGGTTAAGAAAATGTCATCCACATACAATACTAGGAATACAATTGCTGGACCATTAGTCCACTTGTATATACAGGGCTCCTCTTCATTCTTAATGAAGTCATACGTTTTGATTATTTTATCAAATCGTATGTTCCAACTCCTAGATGCCTACTTCAGTCTATAAATAGACCTCTAAAGCCTACACACCTTAGACTCATCTATGGACGTGAACCCTTCAGACTGTATCATATATACCTCTTCATCCAGTTCTTCATTCAGGAAAGCTATTTTCACATTCATCTGTCAGATTTTATAGTCCAGATGGATAGTTATGGCAAACATAATCTGAATGGATTTGAGCATTATCACAGAAGAGAACGTCTCATCATAGTCAATACCATAATATTGATGATACTCCTTGGCAACAAGATGGGCTTTATAGATCTCCATCATTCCATCTGTACCTCTTTTTCTTTTGAAGATCCACTTACATCCTATAGGTTTAACCCCTTCAGGTGGGTCAACTAATGTCCATACATCATTGATCTTCATGGACTCCATTTTGAATTTCATGGCCTCAAGCTATTTCTTAGAGTCTGTTCTCTGCATTGCATCCATGTAGATAATTGGGTCCTCATTGTTCTCATCGAGTTCGATGGGATCCCCATCTTGGATCAAGAAATTATAGTATCTATCTGGTTGGCATGGTACTCTACCAGATCATCTTAAGGATGCATCTATAATAGGCTCTAGATCTGATCTAATCAGATCCAGCTCAAGTTCAACAACTTATGTCTGTTCTTCCATCTTCCGAACTTTATTAAGTTTGACCTTAGAGACATTAGTTCCTTCACCAAGGAACTCCTTTTTCAAAAGGACTGTCTTAAACCTAACAAACACTTTTTGCTCATCAATATGGTAGAAGTAATACCCTTTGATTTTTTTTGGATAACCTACAAAACTACACTTATCAAACCTAGGTCCAAGCTTGTTTATCATTAAACATTTGACATAAGTCAGACACCCCCATACCCTAAGGTGTGAGAGCACTGGCTTATGCCCTATCCATATCTTGTATAGTATTTTATTAATAGATTTACTCAAAATTCTATTTAGAATGTAACAAGTTAACTCGAGCGCATATCCCCATAAGGAGATCGACAAACTAGCAAACCCCATCATGGATCAAACCATGTCCAACAAGATCTGATTTCTCCTTTCAGATACCCCATTATGTTGTGGTGTTCGAGGAGGGGTCCATTGGGAGAGAATCCCATTCTCTCCTGGATATGTCAAAAATACATTGGAAAGGTACTTACCCTCTTAGTCAGATCGAAGAGTTTTAATACTCTTTCCAGTTTGCTTCTCTACCTTATTTCGAAATAGTTTAAATATTTCAAATGACTCTGACTTATACTTCATTAAATAGACGTACCCATACCTCGATAGATCATCTATAAAGATTATGAAATAGAAGTATCCACCTCTAGTACTTGAGCTCATGGATCCACATACATCTGAATGTACTAGATTTAGGAGTTTAATGGCTCGTTCACCTTTTCCAATAAAAGGTGACTTGGTCATCTTACCAAGAAAACATGACTCATAGGTCGAAAGTGATTTACAATCACTAACCTCAAGAGTTTCTTCTTGAGCTAACCTGTTTATTCTATTCTTGTTAATATGACCCTGCCTACAGTGTGAAAGGTAGACTTCGAACACATTACTAATTCTAGGATGTTTACCGAAGGATTGAACCATGTTAATAGACATAGTTAATAAATAAATACCATTATTCAATCATCCAATAAAAATTATAACACCATTCAAAATGACATTATAAAATTTTTCTTTTATTGATATTTCATAACCATTCATGGCCAAAAGGCCTATAGAAATGACATTCAATAAGAAAGTTGGACAAAAATGACATTCATTAAGAATAACTTTATTTGAATTGATTACAAGGTTCATAATTTTTAAGTTGAAATTGAAACTTGTCTTCCATCTCCAACATTCAGAAACCTCTCATCTTAATCAAATCTCCTACTGACCTGCAAGCCCTGCATAGAATTACAAATATGATAAGGGCTTTCAATATCTAATACCCAGGCAGTAGAATCAAATAAGAAAAAATTATAAGGTGTTATCATATAATTACCTTGCCCAGCAATAACTTGCTTCCTCCTCGGCCTGTTCAGGTCTAGGGAGGCAATGTACAGAGGATAGTTCCTCTTTTAGTGCTCTTACTTCTTGCAGAAGAAGTACTCTATTTGGCTTTGGTTAGGCTTGCGCTTCTTGGTCTGACCCTGTGCAGTCGTCTCGGCATTTGGCTGCACCTTCTTGTTCTTCCTTCCTTTCTTAAAGGGTTGACGACTAGAAGAAGACCCTTCCACTACATTCACCATCTCCTTATGCAGTTGGTGATCCTTCTTAAAGTTCTATAGCAATTCCAACAAGCCATAGTAGTTGACTGCTAGCTTTGTCATTCTAAACTGAGTCAGGAAAGGGAGAAAAGACTTGTGCAAGAAATTAAGGATCGCATCCTTACCAAGCTACTCATACAAAGAAAAGCCCAACTTGCTAAGGCACTCAATCATGTCGATTATGTACAATACATGATCAGTGATTGAGGCCCTATCCCTCATCCGAACGTTGAAAATGGCACAACTTGTTTTGTGCCTTTCAATGTCGTCAGGTGTGTCAAAGAAGTCGTTCAACATTTGAAGCATCTCCTATGGCCGGGCATTTTTGAATCTGTAGCTAAACTCGTCATTCATTACCACCAGCATTATGCACCAAATGGTGGTGCGGTCATTTAGCCACTTCTGGAAAGTATCTCGTACTGCTCCTCTAGCATTTGGAGCTAGCTCCTTAGGTGCTATATCTATTACTATATAAAGGATTCGCTCATGCTCCAGGATAATTTTTAACTTACGATACCAGCTATCGAAGTTAGATCTCATTAATTTATCATTGTCTAATAATGATCAGAGCGACAGGTTAATGGCCATTTCTGCACAAAAAGAAAAATCAAACTTAATTAGTATATGAATCAATTATCCTAAAGACTTGGACTTTAGTCTAAAGATCCTTCCACTATTTTATATGAATTGGTAGCCTCTACCTCCAATTCAAGGAATTACTTTAATTTCTTAGTGGGTTCTAGAATCTACATAGACTACACATGAGCCCAACTTTGGTTGGTCGACCCATGTGCATCTATGGGTAGATTCAAAATCAATTATTTCTTTAAACAACTTCTAATAATACTGATTTTGCTCCGAAGACCTAATCAGTAGGCTTTGGCCTCCATTAAAAAGGTCCAGTTAGGTCCAACCATTAACATGATCACATTTGGTCTTATCTAACCAATAAATGATCAGGCCCGACTTTGGTCGGCCAACCTAACCACCATTAAAAAGACTTAACCAAACTATCATTTTATGAATGATAATTTCATTAGTCAATAATCACCAGGCCTTTGGGCCTCCAATGATCATTATACTAATGAACCAATTATCACTCAACTTAATTAAGAGGCTATGATTTAGTTATCTATATAACTATTTTATTTTTAAGGATCTAATAATTTTAGAGAATTTAATTATCATATTTTAAGAAAAGGAAGAAATTCAACGAGCAAATTTTGATTCTCCCACTGACTTCACAAAGTCAGATCAAAAAGGATTTAATCTAGGCTGGCATTAGGAGCACTTAAATCAATCAGACTGATTTACCTAATTAACATGGGTGAGCCCAAATCACCAAGTGATCTAATCAAAATCTAATTCACTAGGATGGCCAGGTAAGTGAGATCGGTGGAAGGGATATGCAATTAACTCATCAAAGATCGAATCAATGCGAGTAGCTCTTAATTAAAAATCACTGGTCAAAGTGCTAAACTTACCTTAGACACCATTCGATTTATTAGTTTTAATTTGACCAACCTAGTAATTTTGGCTTTGATCGCATAGCCATGAATCAAGTCCATTTGGTCCTCGTTAAAGGCATGGACTTGACCAACTATAACTATTGTAATTGAGTCTATAGAGTCCTTGACCTAATCTAAATTAATATTTAATTAGATTTGATCAACTACTATAAATTAGTCTATTCTTTACTAACCTTAGGTCTAACATAATTTATGGACCTAATTCATCTAACCCAATAACCCATAAGTTTATGATTAATGACTTAGGATCTTAATTCATAATTATAGACACTAAATCATTTCACTTAATTTTAATTAAGTTTATGGGCTAAGGATTAGGGTTCAGCATTTTAAAAATATTTTTTAAATTTTGAAAGATTCTTTACAACTTGGCATTGTTCACCAATTGAGTTAACTCACTTCAAAATTGAATCGCCTTAATTCACAAACAATACTAGTTGTAGAGTTTAATCTAAAACTATGTACACTACATAATACTAAATCATGAATCAAATTTTAGATCCTATCTAAACATGCATTCATGATCAAAAATCAGATTAAAATCTAATTTATCATATCATAAAAATTAGATCTAATCCAAAAATTTTATGATCAACTACAAGATCAAACACGTACAATAACAATCTTTGCACTATAGGGGTAAACTCTATAGCAGGACAACCTGCAGTCCATATAATTTTAATTTTAATTTTTAGATTTAATTAATTAGAATATTAGATTTATATTTAGATTAAATCTAAACTATCAATCAAAATATATAAGTATATCATGTTTAGCAAACCCTCACTCTGATACTAATTTGAAGGAAACAATGCAGGATTTGTAGTGCTACTTTCAAAAAATTTTTCAAAAATAGCAAAAATATAGTAAAAAAAATTATTAATATAATTAATTATCTACTGATTATATCAGAATATTAAATTCTATACTAAGGATCTAAACATAATATGTATGCATTCATATAGATCTGAAAAATAAAACTATGCAGCAAACTATTTACTATATCTATGTGTTCAGAGCATAATATCTTTTCGCGGATAGTCGATCACCATGATCTGATCATTCGAGTAGATCCACTAGTTACGATATAGCCACATAGATATCTAGCCTCCATAGATTATCCACACTAGGCTCCTGGTCCTGATCGGCTTCCCAAGAATGCTAGCTCGACACTAGAGTCTTTCAGGGACTATTTTGATCGAACAGCTTTGATCTTCGTCTACAGGTTTCATGGATGCTCCAGATTACTGATAGATGTAGTAGAGAGGTAGAGAAGATTCTCTATAAAATTTCGTGGGCTTACGATGCTCGTAGGTCATGCAATGGCTTCCCGAAATCTAGGTTGAATACCTAGGACTGCACTCACCATAAAATCCTTTGCGCCCCTTCTATCTTGGTTTTTTCTCTCTCAGAGATGATTGAAGCCTCTTCCCATGCACCAAATGAATCTCATGAAAGTTCTCTTTTTAGAATAGGTGTTAGCACATGTCCCAAAAAACTTTTCTTTTAATATTTGCATAAAGAACAACTTCTATGCATGTGGGGAACCAAAAACTAGTTTGAATGCTAGTTTAAATTCAAAACTCTTTTTAATTCAAACTTCATCCAAACCAATTCAAAATTATTTGGGATGTGTGAAGGAGTTGTGCATCCACTCTTTAGGAAGGAAAATGTCCACGTGAAACCCCTTTCACATGGAGATAATTGGCACATGATGCGTGCTAATCTATAGCTATGGCAAGTGCACCAGTCGATCAAGTAATAAAATAAGTGAGTAGAGTATCGTCCCTAGAGGATTGAAAAATAAGTATTGAAAACTCTTTCCTATGCTTTATTTAGAAGATCAATTTATGAGAATAAAAAAATAAAGAATAAAAAAAATAATTAAAAATTATAAGAAAAATAGAGAGAGTGTAATTATTAGGGTTTTAAACTTAAGAGCAATAGGTTACTAAGGCAATCGGTTCACCAACTCAGTCAATATAATATTCAAATTATTAGATTAATTTTATTTCAAATGATGGTGGAGTCTCTTAGTTTATTCACTATCCTTTAGTCCAGGCATAATAAAACTATCAATATTTATTAATTACCCTTTAGTCCAGGTGTAAAAAATATCAATGCATTAAGTTTTGTAAAACCCTCTAATTAAAATACATTGCATCCAAAGCGCACTAAGATTTCTGCATGCATATGAATTCTAATTCGATTCATAATACAAGGTATATAATCAAAAAGCAATAATATAGATGTACTTGGTCCGTATCATCAATATTCATCAGATCAATTAGAAGATGGCCAGTAATCTAAAAGCATTAAGATCAGATTTATATACTCCTTATGAATAAAATTTAAAATTAAAAATAAATCATACTAAATATTGCATCAAAAGAGTGGCTATACCTTAGCCTTAGTAAAAGAAAATTTAGTTCATGATAACAAGTTCAAAAACAGCAAATAAAATAAAAAGCATAAAGAAATTAGACTGTTTATTCGCTAAAATTGGTTGTCCATTGCTCTTGGTGTGGAGAACTCTATAAAGAAGAAGGTTGCTTTGTATGCTAGCCTTTGAAAGAAGAAAAAAGTGGAAAGAGAAATAACAAGAATAAAAACTCTTTCTTTTCTCTTCCTAAATCTCTCTCTCTCTTTCTCTGTTCTCCCTATTTCTTCCTATTTTCTTTTTATTTTCAACTCTTTCTTTTTTCTTTCTGCCTCTTCTCTTCGGCAACAGCAAGCAGCAAGCCTTTAAATAGGCTAATCTAAGTGGTCTTAGGTCGAAATCCCATTGAAATTGGATTTAAAACTCTCAAAATAACTAAAAAAAAAATATTGAATCAATTCTGACCGTTGGATGTCGATCAAATGGGCCAAAAACCACTCAAAAATTGTTTTAAAAATCCAAATCAAGTCAGAATTTATTTGGACCGTTAGATCAGTCCTGAAGATCGAATCTGGGCCGTTAGATCGCATCCAAAGAAGCCTCTGATTGTTAGTTTAAAATTGGTAACATGTCTCCACCATTGGATCTCGATCGGGAGCTGCATCCGCTGTTTGTCAGCGTATAGATTTCTGTCGTTCGATCAAATCCTGGCAAATAGCATCTGCTGGATCAGGTAAAATTCTCAAAATACCCTCTGTAGACCATATGCGAGTCCAGCGTTGCATGGACCATTACTTTCTTCAGCCAATTGGAGTGCGCTTGTCCTTATGAAATCCTCGAAATGCCCTCGCCTGGTTACTGAGCGGTCCACCGTGTGCCGCAAAAAAATCTGACATCAGCGTGACGTAAGCTAGGCGTCAGTGGGTGCTCGATCTAAGCATGGTCGAGCTGGGCGATCTGGTGAGCCAATTTTTCTGAGCCAGTTTGAACTGGACCGATTGACTTTTATTATTATTATTATTATTTTTATTTCCTTTGAAATTCAGTTTTGGGCTCGTTTGAAGTCCATTTTGCTTGAAATTTATTTCATCTGATCCAAAAAAATAAGATCTTCATATTAGTAGCCTTCTTTCTTACATGAAATTAACAAAAATATTAATTTTTTAAAAAAATTAATTTATTTTATAATTTAATATTTTTATTAATGTATTTTTACCACTTATCATAGCCCCTAACTTAGTCATTGCTAGTCCCTTAGCAATGCTTTATTTAATACCATGTTTCAATAAGATCATCCATCAAAAAGATAAATATAGAGTTAAAGGTCAAAAAGTTTAGAAAATATCACTAACTAAGCATTGAGCTTCAGGAGCAAATTTTACAGTCAGTACAATTAACAACTTTCTTAGATTACGTCAAAGATCTACAGCACTTGTGTTCGTGATGATTAATTTAGCATATCAGTGTTAATTTTAAAGATAAAAGTATCCTCTCTTATCACTTATTTTGGTTAATTTTCTATACATTCTCAATTTTATACTCATGGATTAAGGTAGCTTTTATACTGCCTCATTTTTTTTTTTTTTGCTGAGCATCTTGGCCTTCCCTCCATCATTTTACATGAATCTCCATACTTAATTTAGGTGCAGAGACCTAGTTACTAGGCTTTGGGCAGTCCACATATACTCTATCTTTTTCACTTTATTTTTAGGCAGATAGATCTTTTCTTAAATTCAAGTTTCTTTGATTAAAATATATATTAATTACCAATTTTAAGTGATAATTGAATTCTCAGTTGGCCTTATAATCAATACCTACTTTGTCTTGTTAGGTGCATGTGCAATTAGAAGTGCTAATAATCTTTTGATGACCTAAGTAGGCTGCTAAAAGTTGACCAACTAATCTACTTCTTTAACTCGTTACATTCATTAGCAGATACTTCTATCTTTTATCATTTGTCCAGTCTATCTTGCTCAAGATTTTCTTCTTAACACATGATTTAAAAAGTTTTTTTTTCTATCCCCCAACTTATTCTACATTATCTCAAAGGAGAAAGAAAAAGTAAAGTTGTAATAAAGAACAGAAAGGAATACTCCTGATTTGGTTAAGTCTGGTTCTTTGAAGCTTTGAAATTTAGCTTGAGCTCTCATTGATTTTTCTCTGCAAAATTAAAAATACACACCAAAGTAGTAAAAGAGCAACAACAAATTACTGAAAAATAAAAGAAAAGAAAAATGATCAAAACTAAAAAGAAAAGAAATAACCTATCTAGTAGTTCTGATTTATAGTCTTTAGCTTGACTTTCTTTGAGTTTTGAGTTGAATCAATCTGGTGCCACTTCAATTGGAATACTTTCATGTTTGGTTGAGCCCTCTTTCAATTGGACATTGCTAGCTTTCATAGTCTCAAACCTATTTTCTACAAAATTCTCATATATTGAATTATCAATAATATCAATTAAAAAATAAGTTTGATTATCATCAAGATGTTTAGTATCTTTGAAAACATTAAAAGTAACTTATTCATCTTGGATTCTAAGAATTAATTTTTCTTGTTGAACATCTATTAAAGCTCCTCCAGTAGCTAGAAAGGGTCTTCTTAAGATAAGGGGTACATCATAATCTTCTTCCATATCAAGAATAATAAAATCAATAGGAAAAATAAACTTGTTTACCTTTACCAAGACATCCTCCACTATACCTCTTGGATATTTGATGGATCTATCGGCCAATTGAAGAGTAATAGTGGTAGGCTTCGATTCTCCTAGACCCAACTTTTTGAAAATAGTAAAAGATATGAGATTAATACTTGCTCCAAAATCACATAAAATTTTATCGAAACTACAATCATCAATAATGCAAGGGATAATAAAACTCCTTGAATCTTTTAGCTTCTTTGGTAAATTATTTTTAAGTATTGTTGAGCATTCTTCATTCAAATTTATTCTCTCATGCTCCTTCAGCTTTTTCTTATTTGTTAGAATTTTTTTGAGAAACTTGGTATACTTGGACATTTGAGTGATAGCATTTACAAAAGGAATATTAATATGTAAATTCTTTAAAATTTTAAAAAATTAAAAAATTCCTTATCTGGATGCTATATTTGTCTCTCTAGGAATGGTAGTGGCGGCACGTAGGGCTTCACATTTGGATTGACAAACTGTATACCTGGAGACCATCCATTTGCTGGTTGTTTTGATGACTGACGAATTTTAGTTGATGATTTTTTTTTTATAGTTGGCTCTTCAATCTCTTTCATTTGATGTGGCTCCTTTAACTTTTTACCACTTCTTAGGATGATAGCATTGACATGCTCCCTTAGATTGGTCTCCGTGTTGCTAGGCAAGGATCCCTGAGGTTTCTCGGAGATTATCTTAGCCATTTGGTCTATTTGCATCTCCAAGTTTTGAATTGCTACTGCTTGGTCCTGCCTAAGCTTGGCTTCCAAATTTTTTATAGTTGCTTCTTGGTTTTGTATGAATTTGACCATCAGCTCCTCTATGTTGAACTTCTTTTTAGGCACTTGAAACCCGGGAGGTGGCTGTTGTGCTGCATTTTGATTGCTCCATGAGAAATTTGGATGCTACCTCCATCCTTGATTATATGTTTTGGAGTAGGAATTATTTTGTTGTGATCTGAAAAAATTACCAACATAATTAGCTGTATGAGTTGCTTTAGCAAAAGGATTACCTGTCTGGCAGTTGCTTGTATCTGTCCTCCTCCATACAGGTCACAAGTGATGCTCTAAACATGCATCGCTGTTCCCTTCAAGTTGTTGACTTCGACTCTAGGGGCTGTAATTTCAACTAGTAAGGTTGGCATGCAATCTACTCCCTGGTCTTTTTGGCATCATGCATTCTGTTTGCCACTGATAACTATTTGATGCCATCTCATCAATCAGATCAAAGGCTTCTTTCTCCATTTTTTGGTTAATGATTTCTCCTGCTGCTGTATCAATCATAGAATGATTAGTAGGAGATAAACCATTATAGAAAGTTTGTACCTGAAGCCATACAGATAATTGATGATGTGTACATCTCCTTAGTAGATTCTTGAAATGCTCCCAAGCCTCATATAGTGTCTCCATGTCCATCTACATAAAACAAGTGATATCATTGTGCATTTTGGCAGTCTTGGAAGGTGGAAAGTACTTGACTAAGAATTTTTGGGCTAGGATATCCCAAGTTGTGATAGAACCTACAGGAAGAGAATGAAGCCAACTTTTAGCTTTGTCCCATAAAGAGAAAGAAAATAACCTTAATCTAATAGCATCATCCGATATCCCATTAATTTTAAAAGTATCATAAAGTTCAAGAAAGTTAGAAATATGGGCATTCGGATCATCATGCACGTGTCCACTGAATTGGACTATTGATTGAATCATCTGGATCATTGCCAATTTTATTTTGAAGTTATTTACTAGTACAGACGGTCTCCTGATGCTCAAAGTTGCATCAGCTATAGATGGTGTAATTAATAAATATTGATAGTTTTGCTATGTCTGGACCAAAGGGTAGTGAATAAACTAGGAGACTCCACCGTCACATGAAATAAAATTAACCTAATAACCTAAATATTGTATTGACTGAGTTGGTGAACCGATTGCCTTAGTAACCTATTGCTCTTAAGTTTAAAACCCTAATAATTACACTCTCTCTATTTTCTTATAATTTTTAATTATTTTTTTATTTTATTCTTTATTTTTTTATTCTCATAAATCGATCTTCTAAATAAAGCATAGGAAAGAGTATTTCGGTACTTATTTTCCAATTCTCTAGGGATGATATTCTACTCACTTACTTTATTACTTGATCGACTGGTGCACTTACCATAGCTATAGATTAGCATGCATCAAGTTTTTAGATGATGTGCTGCTCGAATAGCTTCATGTTGTTCCTTGATCGCCATATCCAATCCCAGATTGATGTCGTTAGCATCTTCAGCTGCCATGTTTCTTTCTTGTTGTAGTCTTCTAATGGTCTTTTCAATTTCTGGATCTAAAGGTAGTAAGTTACTATGTCTAGTACATGTCATGCACTGAATAAATTTAAAAATAAAGTAAGAACAAAAATTAAAAATAAAATTCTAAAGTAAAGCTAGGATCAAAATTTTAATATTATTTTAGACACAATCTCCGACAATGGTGCCAAAAACTTGATGCATGCTAATCTATAGCTATGGCAAGTGCACCAGTCGATCAAGTAATAAAGTAAGTGAGTAGAGTATCATCCCTAGAGGATTGAAAAATAAGTACTGAAAAGCTCTTTCCTATGCTTTATTTAGAAGATCGATTTATGAGAATAAAAAAATAAAGAATAAAATAAAAAAATAATTAAAAATTTTAAGAAAATAGAGAGAGTGTAATTATTAGGATTTTAAACTTAAGAGCAATATGTTACTAAGGCAATCGGTTCACCAACTCAGTCAATACAATATTCAGATTATTAGATTAATTTTATTTCATGTGATGGTGGAGTCTCCTAGTTTATTCACTATCCTTTGGTCCAGGCATAGCAAAACTATCAATATTTATTAATTATCCTTTGGTCTAGGTGTAATTTAAATAAATATTAATGCATTAAGTTTTATGAAATCCTCTAATTAAAATATGCTGCATCCAAAGCGTACTAAAATTTTCGCATGCATATGAATTCTAGTTCGATTCATAATACAAGGTATATAATCAAGAAGCAATAACATAGATGTACTTGGTCCGTATCATCTATGTTCATCAGATCAATTAGAAGATGGCTAGTAATCTAAAAGCATTAAGATTAGATTTATATACTCTTCATGAATAAAATTTAAAATTAAAAATAAATCATACTGAATATTTCATCAAAAGAGTGGCTATACCTTAGCCTTAGTAAAAAAAAATTTAGTTCATGATAACAAGTTCAAAAATAGCAAATAAAATAAAAAATATGAAGAAATTAGACTGTTTATTCACCGAACTTCGTTGTTCATTGCTCTTGGTGTGGAGAACTCAATGAAGAAGAAAATCGCTTTGTGTACTGGCCTTCGAAAGAAGAAAAGAAGAGGAAAGAAAAATAACAAGAATAAAAACTCTTTTTCTTCTCTCCCTAAATCTCTCTCTCTCTTTCTCTGTTCTCTCTATTTCTCCCTATTTTCTCTTTATTTTCAACTCTCTCTCTTTTTTGCTGCCTCTTCTCTTCGGAAATAGCAGGTAGCAAGCCTTTAAATAGGCTAATCCGGGTGGTCTTAGGTCAAAATCCTATTGAAATTGGATTTAAAACTCTTAAAATAACTAAAAAAATATCTTGGATCAATTCTAGCTGTTGGATGTCGATCAAACGGGCCAAAAACCACTCAAAAATAGTGTTAAAAATCCAAATCAAGTCGGAATTCATTTGGACCATTGGATCAGCCTTAAAGATCAAATTTGAGCCATCAGATCATGTCCAAAGAAGCCCCTGATTCTTAGTTTAAAACTGGTAACACGTCTCCACCGTTGGATCTCGATTGGGAGCTACATCTGTCGTTCATCAGCATACAGATTTCCACCGTTCGATCAAATCATAGCGAACAGCATCCATCGGATCAAGCAAAATTCTTAGAATACCCTTTATAGACCATGCGTGAGCCTGGCGTTGCATGGATCGTTGCTTCCTTCAATCAATTGGAGCATGCTTGCCTCCATGAAATCTTCGAAATGCCCTTGCCTGGTTACTGTAGCGGTCTACCATGCATCGCGAAAAATTCTAACATCAACGTGGCGTAAGCTGGGTGTCAGCAGGCGGTCGGTCCGAGCATGATTAGGTCAGACAGTCTGCTGAGCCAATTTTTTTGAGTCGATTTGAACCGAACTGGCCAACTTTTTTATTATTATTTTATTATTTTTTTTTATTTCCTTTGAAAATCAATTTTGGGCTCGTTTGAAGTCCATTTTGCTTGAAATTTATTTCTTCTAACCTAGAAAAATAAGATCTTCATATTGATGGCCTTCTTTCCTACATGGAATTAATAAAAGTATCAATTTCTTAAACAAAAGTTAATTTATTTTATAATTTAATACTTTTATTAGTGTATTTTTATCACTTATCAGCACACAAGAGAAGGGTGGCACAAGGGATAAGATATGGTTGTTGTCAACTCAAATTCAAACTCATTTTGAATTTGAATGTCAACTAACCATAACTTATCCATTGAGGATGTGGAAGATCAGGGTGTGAGGTATTATGTGCATAGGAGAAAAGTCATGAGAGAATAAAAATCAAATTTTATGTGAGTGTGGGACATAGGTGGTGCATGGGAAGAGAAGACTAGTCAAATTAGTTTTTGAAATTCAAATTTCAACCAACTAAACCAACCCAATCAAAATTGGTTAGACCCAATTAGAATAAATTAAACCCAACCCATTTAGGCTTAATTAAGCTCAATTAAATTTCAAGAAAATTAGGAATTGATCAAGCCCAACCTCTGATCAAATTAGGGTTCGAACCTCTCTGGTGATTAGGTCAACTTGTGACTTAATCGGGTTAAACCCAATTGAAACTAATTCAATTAGACTTGAATCAAAACTCATAACTCAATGAAATTGAGTTAAAATCATTAATTAAATCTCTCATAATCTCAGAGTCTAAATCCAGTAGGTCACCGAGCAATAGAGTTCATTGATATAAAATCATAATCGAAGAGTCCCAGTCCAGTGGGACTCTTGACCCCAGTGTTCGAAATGAATGAAACTTACGATCACAGAGTCCATACTCTTAATTAGAGAGTTTCAGATAAGTAGGACTCTGTCCTAATGCTATAGGATATTTGGTCGAGGAGTCCCAGTCTAGTGGGACTCTTGACCATAGCCAACAGATCAGGTAGAAATCTCTAGTGTGTGTGACTCCGTAGAATCGAACCTAAGTCTGTAGCATAGGAATCACTTTCTGTACTAATTAAAGTGACTATTTAGCAATGATATCCGATGTCTGGATAAGTTGAATAGTCACAATCGCAACAATCAGAATCTACGCGAATATGGTTACCGTTTAATTCATCCCTATGACCTCTGTGTAATAGATGACTCAGGGTTAGACTGCCAATCCTAGAAAATACACCCATGTCATATCTCAAAGCAATTAGTCCCATGACTCCTCACTAAGACTATCTTGACCAAGGCTTTACTAAATTGAAACATAATTGAACATAGCTCCTAAAACTAGGAGTGGTCAATCCCATCTTGATACACGCACCGACTCCTCAAGCACTTGACTGTGCCCAAAAATCTTTCATCACTGAATTAAAAATTTAGATAGTCCGGTACCAAAGCACAGTGAGTTGCTTGAAAGTCACCATGGTGATCTCAGGTCAGAGGGACACTTATACCCATATTCCATCGGAGCTAATCTTGATAGGAGAAAAACTTTAGAGTTGGTCACGTTCAGTGTAGATGTACCCATACATCTCACTTGCATACCATACTAGTATCTCAACACTTCTTGGTTATGAGGACAACTAACCTATATGGCACATAATAATCTATACTCGATAAATGTTGTCATCCTAAGTAACAATGTATCATTTGGTCGTGAACTATTTTAAAGACTAAACGATAAATCCTCCTTTATCAAATCTAGATAGTCCTAAGGACTTCATCACAACATAGAAGTTCATTAGAAGATAAAAAAATTTATGATGAAAAATACTAAAATAATTTTTATTAATTCATAATTCATATACAATTATGAAAGTATAGCTCAACCATCAACAGACTAATGATTGGCTTTGGGACACATTCACAACACTAAAAGCATCTCCATGCCAAGATAAGAGGAGATCTTCTCCTCTAAAATTTTTTCTTGCTTTCAGATGTCTTACTCTCTTATTTTTTTCATGAAAAAAATTTCACAAAAATGAAGAAGAAGGGTTCTCAAAGAAATCCTAAGAGAAAACTTTCTTCTATTCTTCTTCTCCTATCAGGACATGATCAGATCATGTCCAAAGAGGACCACCATGCCCCAACTTCTTGGAGCACTCATCCTCCACGCCCTCTTCCTTTCTCTCTCTCTTAGATTTTTCTCATAGAAAAGTCTCATACAAAAATAAGAAAGAAAGAACTTGAAAAAAATACACAAGAGAAGACAATTTTCTCTTACCTTTTCCTTCAAGACATCAACTTTTGATATCTTAATGAAAGACTATCCTCTAAGAAACTTGGTGCCTCAATCTCTCATGCCTCCACCTCTTTTTCCTCTTGAATTTTCATGGAGAAACCCAGGGATATCATGCACACCCCATAAAAATAAGATGCACCCACAAATATAAAGGAAGACTAGATCAAAAGACCTAGTCAAACAAGGAATTTAGGGGGTGTCCAACTCTTGGATGTCCCCCCTCTTATTTTTTCTATGTGAAGACCAGGAAGTCATGCACACCCCAGGGAAAAATAATGGGTGAACAAAAAATAGGGGCATGGGAAAAATGGTGCGAAGAAGGGAGAGGGTGTTTTGAGAGTTTGGGACTCTATCAAATAGAGTTCTAATCCAAACCTCTTTCCAAGTTTGACAAATTTAAACTTGTATCCAAAACAACCTGATTGAGGATGTGGGAACCAAGCTTAGGCATGAGAAAACTCATGCACAAGCCAAGGGTGGGCAGAAAAATATTTGTGGCATAGATTCTTTTAGGTGGCGCAAGGAAGGGAGGAGTCCTAGTCTGACTAGGACTCCTATTTTGGCTAGATCAAAATCTTTTGAACCCAAATCAAAATATTTTTAAGTCAACCTAATTAATAAACAATGTTAATTCAATTAAAAACCTAATTAAATCATATTTAATTAAATTTAAATCTAATTTAATTTTTAATTAAATTAAAACTTAGGTGCACTTAAGTCCTAATTAAACTAGGACTTGTTCTTTCTTGCAATTGACTTATCTAATAAATCAATTGAACTTAATTTAATTAAATCTAAACTAATTCTAATTAAATCTAATTTATTTAGACTTGATATCAGTCCCATTGCTTAATCAAATTAAGCCAATTAGCAATCCAATTGCTAATTGATCCTCTTGCAATACTTGCATTAGGTCAAATATTAATCTTATTGATTGTTTGACCTTAGAACGATTCTCAATCATCGATCAACCATCCAATCAAATCATAATATCTTATGTGTGTGACTCCATAAGTTCAAACCTAAGTCGATAGCATAGAAACTAATTTCTGTACTAATCAAAATGACCATCTAGCAATAGTGCCTGACGTCTAGATAGGTCGAATGTATGTAAAGCAATATTCTTAGAATCCTAGCTTATGGTTACTGTATAATTCATTCCTATGATCAATAATGCTCAAGACGACTTCGAGTTAGCTGTCGGTACTCATATAGGTCATCCATATCATGTTTCAAAATTTTGCAAATCCCATGACTCCTCACGAGGATTATTCAGAACTAGATTTGCTAAATTGAAACACCATGACACATTCTATTCCTGAAGTTAATCAGAAGTAGTCAATCCCATCTTGACTCATACATCGACTCTATAAGTACTTGACTATACTTAAAAATCTTTCAAACCTATATTAGAAATACAGGCAGTTCAACATCAAAGTACAGTAAGTTGCTTGCAAGTCATGGTGGTGATCTCAGGTCGGAGAGATACTTTTACCCATCAATCCTAACTAACTACTCTTGACAGTAAAGTGCTACATTGGTCACATTTAGTGCATATGTACTCCTACATCCCACTTGCATGTCATACCAATGTCTTCACACCACTTGATTGCGAGGACAACCAATGTATATAACATATAGTGACCTACACTCGATAAGTTATCATCCTAATAATAACTTATCATTTGGTCATGAACCATTTAAGAACCATCCAATAAATCCTTCTTTATTAATTGAGTATGGTTCTAAGAACTTTATCATAATTTAGAAGTTCATTTAAGAAAGATAGAACTTTTATGATAAATAAACTAAATAATTATTATTTAATAATTTATATATTAATTTTAATTATCTATAATTTAGATGATTGGCTTTAGGATATATTTTCTAGCAACTTTCACTTGGACTAAAGCTAATCAAAATAGTATTAGATACCTATCTTCCACTTCAGCTCGTAGAACTCCTTAGTTTCGAGGCTTTAGTAAATAGGTCGATCAAATTCTCATTTTTCATTGATCTTCTAAAGGTCGACTTCATTCTGATCTAAAATCAAAGATGATAGCAATGCAGAGTATGCCAGTCCTATAGTGCATCTTTGGTTCTTTAGCTTCAGCTATGGCTTTAATGCTATATTAGAACTGGACCATCGATGGAGGGTGCCTCTTCTAGCTTGCTAATGAACTATGCCACTACACAGCCTTCATGACAGCATTAGATGCCATGATGTACTCTACATCTCTAATAGAATCGGCTACAGTATCCTGCTTGAAACTTTTTCAGCAAATTGCTCCTTCCTTTAAGATAAATTCATGACTCGACACTCTCCTGCTATCATTTTTATCTGACTAAAATTGAAATCAAAATATTCCACATGTTTCATGTCAGTTTCTCCATATATGAACCACTGGACCTTAGTATTTCTCAAATACTAAAGGATTGTCTCTACAATCTTCCAGTGGTTCTCATCCGAATCAGACTGATATTTGCTCATTATCTCTAGTGAGTATACCATATCTAATCTAGTACATAGAGAAATAAGATGACAGCTAAATCTTTATTTTTTGTAATGCTGGAATGTCATTTTCGATTAAGAGAATGTCATCACAAACAATATAAGAAATAACACTACAGAACTTTTTGCCCACTTGCAAATGCGGTATTCCTCTTTGTTCATAACAAAGACATATATTCAAAACATATGTTCCAACTTCGAGATAATAGCTAAATGGGCTTTATAGGTCTCTACCTTCCAATCTATACTACTTTGATCCTTTAAAAACCCATTCACACCCAATGGGTTTTATCCTTTCATGTGAATGAACTAGTGTCTACATACTATTGATTTTCATGGACTCCAATTTGAATTTGATGGCTCCAAGCCACTTTTCAAAGTCAAACCACTACATAGCATCTATATAGGTGATCAAATCCTCATCATTCTTATTGATCTCAATAGGATCGCCGTTCCAAACCTAGATACCGAAGTATCTGTTCGGCTAACATGGTATTCTACCGAATCTTCTTAATAGTGCCATTTTAATGGGCTTCGAGTTTGATCTAATCAAATCTGGTTCTATAGATATACTAGATTGTGTCAATTCTTTCTACCCATC
Organism: Cocos nucifera; assembly: GCA_006176705.1. NCBI lineage: Eukaryota > Viridiplantae > Streptophyta > Magnoliopsida > Arecales > Arecaceae > Cocos > Cocos nucifera. The sequence goes on from QRFJ01000773.1 coordinate 299,927, forward strand.
AAACTTTCTCAAGTTCAACTTTAGTGGCATCAGGTCCTTCTCTAAGAAACTTCTTTTCAAAAAGAATGCCCCGCTACTGAAAATAACTTTTTGTTCTTCAGCGTGGTAGAAATAATAACTCCTAGTTTTCTTAAGGTATCCTATAAACATACATCTATGGGACTGGGCTCCAAGTTTATCTATATACAAATATTTGACGTAGACCTGACATAGCCAAACCCCAAGGTAAGAGAGTCTAGGTCTACACCCGATCCATATCCCATATGGAGTTAGTGCAATAGATTTACTTGGAATAATTTTAAAGTAAAATAAGTAGTCTTAAGAACATAATTCTGAAGCAAGCAGACTAGTAAATTCCATCATGGATCGAACAATGTCTAATAAAGTTTGATTTCTTCTTTTCGATACACTATGTTTCGGAAGGAGTCCACTAAGAGAGAATCCCATTCTCACTTAGATATATCAAAAATTCACTAGATAAGTATTCGCTTTCTCGATCTGATCAAAGAGTTCTAATATCTTTTCTAGTTTATTTTTCTATTTCACTATTGAATCATTTGAATATTTCAAATAATTCAGGCTAGATGCATCCATACCTAGATAGATCATCTATAATCATAATGAAATATTGATATCCTTCTTTAGCACTTGAGTTCATAGGTCCACATACATCACTATTATTGACGTAGAATCTAGTCGATGTCAGAACCGAGCTCGAGCTAGAGAAGACAAGTTCACCATCGGTGACCTACAAGATAAGTCCTGACTGGAGTTGGGGGGTGGCTCTGACAGGATCCTCTGACGATCAAGTTAGCTCTTCTGGCCAATAGAAATGAAGTCTCAAACAAATTAAAACAGAGTTTAGAGCTTAAAGAAAAAACATATTTGGAGGATCCTTTATATAGGTGGAGTTCATAATAAACTGATGGTGGCAGCCATAACTGCCTGGTAGAAAATCATTTGGGGCCATGTGGTATTTGTTATGGAGGGTGGTGTCCGTTATCATGACATGTCAATCTGTTGAGATTTAATAGCTAAAGTTCATGTGGAATTGACATTGGCAGTGAAGAGCTTCAAATCATGATAGTTCTAGAGAAGTTCAAACTTCTCTGAGGTCGTCCGCATGTAGGTTGGTTTATGTTGAGTTGAGAGCTGAACTCGCATAGATGATGAGGTCCTTCTAGGTGACTATAAGGAGTTCGACCGGAGGAGAAAGTCTGACTGGAGGGGGCCCTTTGGGTGACTAGAAAGAGTTTGGCTAGAAGGAGCCCATTTGGCAGCTAGAAAGAATTCAACCAGAGACTTCAAGATGGCATGTATGAATAATTTGGAGACAAGGTCCTTTCATCTATCCTCACTTGCACACTCGAGATTCTAGATTCAACAGGATCGAGATCTACCACTCTCAGTAAGGCATAGAAGTTCGTCTGGGAGGGAAGCTCTGCCAGTCTATGATTCCTGCCATAAGATTTAATCTACAATGGTGAGACTTGGCTTGAAGGAGATCTGATTAGGAACGAGTTTGACCGGGTTCAAGATTGGCCAAATCAGGCTGCATAGGGATTGAATGCTTAATCACTTGCTTAGACAACCACTTTCATTATTCAAGCTCATCCAAAAGGAGTTCGACTGGAGCCAGCCGCTTATGATGGAGAAATTCGGCTATCTTCACAACTTATCATAGAGTTGGACCGATTGGGTTCTGCTACTCAAGCTTTACTGTCAAGTGAAAAATAATCACTTTTACTATTCAAGCTCGTCCGGGTGAGGGCTGCAATGCTTTTGTGGGCTTTGAAATTTATTTATGCAATCTAAAGAATCAGCCAGCGGGTTGAAGATTGACCATCGTGGGACTATCTTGGGACCAAGTACCAGGTCGAACTTCGGTAGAAGCGGGTTCAACCCCAACAAAAGTCATTCTACTTCTGGATTCGAAGTTCGAAGAAAGGGAGTATAAAGAGTGGTGACTGTTGAAGTCCTTTTCTGATTTCTCATGCTTATTGGATGGAAAGTTTTAGCATTTACTGCATTGGCATCGAAGCTTTTTTAATACAAGACAAGTCGAAAAGATAATTTATCGAAACTCTTGCCGAAACTCTACCCAAAATATGGCACAATTAATGATCTATCAGCTGTCAGTCCTCTGCCATGATGAGTGGAACACATGTTAATCAAAGCTTGGCTGGAGGAGACCTGTAATCATAACTATCTCAGGCTATTCAGGATATTTAAGTTCATCTTCTTTCTTCAGGGCCTCATTTCAATCGAGATCTTCTTTCTCTTCCTCTGATTTTCATCTTCCTCCTGCTTAAGAGTTCCAACTTCTTCCATCATTTTCTCTAGTCTCAGGCATTCTCTCACTTGATTCTAATCGAGCTCGTTGTCTCTTCACTCTTCTCAATCAATTTAGGTTAGTTCTGAAATCCTTCTTTTGATTATTCTTATATCTTTTGCATCTTCGTCCATTTGGTTTCTTCGAAGAAGTCTTAAATCTTATTTTTCTTGATTTCTTTAAAATTTTTTCCAACTTAGTTTGATCCATATATCCACTGAAGAATCCTGGTCAACTTGTTCCAGGAGTTCAGCCCATCTGGTGCTGATGGATCCATCCATAAGGACATCGAACCCATTGAAGTATTTCGACCTTCTTTCACTCCTGACACCATCCCGACCTTCTTTCATTTCTGATTGATCCATCCACAATTGCCTTCTGTCTCTCTAGAGCATAGCCTTGCATTTTTTCCTTCACTGGCCGATATTTGGGATTAACAGTCAAATGATGTTCTATAACTTTAGCATCGATTCTGAACATGTCCGCTTGGACCCAAGCAAAAATATCTGTATTTTTCTATAAGAAGGCGACAAGCTGCTTTTGGACTTCTCCTCCTAAGTTGGAGTCAATCTGCACAGTGTGTTCTTCATTCCCATCATTTAAAGAAATTGAGACAAGATCCTCCATAGGTTCCCCTCATTCTTCAATAAGGTCGTCACAGGCATCCATCCCATCTACTAGACAGGGATCTAGCTATTCGCTCCCTTGTAAAGTAATTGAGTAGCAATGCTTCGCTAGAGCTTGATCTCCCCTAACCTCTCCGATCCCATAACTTATTGAAAACTTTATTTTTAGATAATAAGTCAACACTACTGTCTGGAGTGCATTTAGACTAGGTCGGTCAAGAATTGCGTTGTAAGTAGATGGGGCCTTCACTACCAAAAAATCCATTTTAGCCTTAGATAGTCTTGGGTACTGACCTACTGCCATAGTCAATGTTATTACCCCTTCAACTGGCACAGCATTACCAGTAAAGCATACCAATAGATAGTTCATTGGTCACAATTGGCTATTAGGTATGGACATTTTGGAGAAAACATCATAAAATAAGATATCGATAGAGCTTTCATTATCGATAAGAATGTGGCATACATCATAGTCTGCAATATTTAAAGAAACTACAATGGCGTCATTGTGTGAGAACTGAACCCCTTGTGAATCTCCTTTAGTGAAAGTGATGGGTTCTTCAATCCTCTATCTTTTAGCCAGCTTTGCCGATCCACTAGCCTCCTCTCATCGAAGTTTCTCAGAGATGGTATTGATGATGCCTAGTGAAGGTCAATCTTCTTATTGCTCCTTCATCCTTGGTGGCTCTGGCTATGGTAGTGCCCTCGATCGATCTTTCCTTATCTTAGGCCGACGTCGTAGAAATCAGCCAAGCCGATCGTCCCTAATGAGATCCTCGATCTCATCTTGAAGCTGAATGCATTCTTTAGTATCGTGATCGTGATCACTATAGTAGAGATAATATTTATTAGGATTGTGCTTGCCAGAGTGAGTGCACATCCTTTCTGATCTCGACAGTTGCTCTTTGATCTTCATCAATACTTGAGTCTTCGGAGCATTGAGGGGGGCATAGTTGTGGAACCTTCTGGGGGGAGAGTTCTGCCATACCCTTCAGTCTAGGCTTCTATGTCGATAAGCTCGGGGAGGAGTCCGGGCTCGTCTATGCTCAGGTAGAGTTCTAGAGCACAGCTAAGCTTTACTTGGCTTTTCTTCAACTATTGGTTTGCTAGATTTGCCTACTTGCCGCTCTCTCACGATCTCATCATTCTTTATTTTGAAGGTCTCCTCAGCTCAAGCGTAACCTTCAGCCCGTGCTAGCATATCAGTAAAGTCCCTAGGATACTTCCTTTTCAGGAAGGAGAGTAGGTCATTCTTCTGAAGACCGTCCTTTAATGTGGCCATAGCAATAGATTTGTCTAGATTTTGGACCTCCAGTGCAGTAGCATTAAAGCGATTGATGTAAGCTTGGATGAACTTTCCTTCTTTCTGCTTAATGTTGATGAGGAAGTCTAAACCTCTCTTTAGACATTGGCTACTGATGAAATGAGCCATGAGCTGATGGATCATTTGGTTGAAGAAGAAGATCATACCTGGCTTTAGTGCCGATTACCAATTTCTTACTATTTCCTTTAGAGTAGATGGGAAAGCTCGGCATAGGATGGCATCGGACGCACCATGAAGCAGCATCATGGTTCAAAAAGCCTCTTGATGGTCAACCAGATTAGTGATCCTATCATAGCTCTCAAATTGAGGGAGCTTGAAGTTTGATCGGACCGACTCCTGCATGATTCTCTAGAAGAAAGGAGGATCGGTGTAGATATCATCGCTGTTGGCGAGGAGAGTATGATGGAGTTTCTCGATCTATTGATTTATTTCCTAGAACCTTTGATCCAGATCCTCTCAGTTATGGATCTTGAGGGTCTTCTAACAGAACGAAGGCAAGGATCCTTCAAGAGTGGAATCATGATCTGAATAAGGGCTCTCCATGCTCTGCTTCTCCTTTCTAGGGTTCACCAGATGAATGGCCCAAGTGGGTCATCCGAGCACCAGATCCTGATACTCTGGTGAAGTTTTCTCTGGCTAAATCGAGGCTGGGTGTTACTGCATGGCCTACACTGCTTCTATGAGGCCTTTGACCTACTGGATCAACATGTTAAATTGCTCCACATCCACCACTGCTGTTGGTGGAGGAGCCTGGGGTACCGAAGATGGAGTTGAAGCAGACAAATCTGGATGAGATCTGATCGTGGAGGCAATAGATTACTTCATCGATGCTTTCCTGGGTGTCATCATTACAGAACTAGTCAGAGAAGAAGAAGAAGTGGAGGCAGAGAGGGAATCCCACCGAGCACTCCTTTAAGAACAAGGGTTCAAATGAATCCTTCCTCTAGCACCAATTTTGTTGATGAAGAATTTGATCGACGTAGGAATAGGGCTAGAGTTGGAGAAGATGAGGTCGCCGTCGGTGACTTGCAAGACAAGTCCTGATCAGAGTTGGAAGGTGTCTCCAGCAGGATCCTCCAACGATCAAGTCAGCTCTTCTAGCCAATAGAAATGGAGCACTCAAGAAAATTGAAGCAGAGTATAGAGCTTAGAGAGAAAATGTATATGGAGGATTTCTTATATAGGCAAAGTTCATAACAAATTGATGGTGACAACCATAACTATCTGGTAGTGGACCGTTCAGGACCATGTGGAGTTTGTTATAGAGGGTGGTGTCCATTATCGTAATGTGCCAGTTTGTTGAGATTTAATAGTTGTAATTTGGATGGAATAGACATTGGTAGTGAAGAGCTTCAAATCACGATAGTTTCGGTAAAGTTTAGACTTCTCTGAGATCATCCACATGTAGGTTAGTTTGTGTTGAGTTAGGAGCTAAACTCGCATAGATGATGAGGTCCTTCTGGGCGACCATAAGGAGTTTGACCGAAGGAGGAAGTTCGACTGGAGGGTGCTCTTTGGGTGACTGGAAGGAGTTCGAATGGAAGGAGGCCATTTGGTAGCTCAAAGAAATTCAACCAGAGACTTCAAGATGGCCTGTATGAATAATTTGGAGATGAGCTCCTTTCATCTATTTTGACTTGCACACTCAAGATTCCAGATTCAACAGGGCCAAGATTTGCCACTCTCAGTAAGGCATAGGAGTTCATCTAGGGGGGAAGCTCTGGTAGTCTATGATTCTTGTCATAAGATTTAATTTATGATGGTGAGACTCAACTTGAAGGAGATTTGATTGGAAAGGAGTTCGGCCGGCTTCAAGATTGGCCAAACCAGGCTACACAGGGATTGAATGCTTAGTCATTTGCTTAGATGACCACTTTCACTATTCAAGCTCATCCAAAAGGAGTTCGACTTGAGCCAGCCACTTATAATGGAGGAATTTGACTGCCTTCACAACTTGTCATAGAGTCGGATCGATTGGGTTCTACTACTCAATCTTTACTGTCAAGTGAAAAATAATCACTTTTACTATTCAAGCTCATCTGGACGAGGGTTGTAATGCTTTTGTGGGCTCTGGAATTTATTTATGCAATCTAGAGGATTAGCTAGTGGGTTGAAGATTGACCATCGTGAGACTACCTTGAGACCAAGTATCAGATCAAACTTTGATAGAAGCGAGTTCAACCCCAACAACTATGTATGAGACTTAGAACCTCATCGGCTCATTCACCTTTTTTAGTAAAAGATGATTTTGTCATCTTTCCAAGAAGACAAGACTCATAGGTTAGCAATAATTCACAATCATTGATATCGAGGTTTCCCTCTAAGGTTAACCTATTCATCTTGTTCTTGTTAACATGATTGAGCCTAAATACCAAAGGTAGATATTCATGACATTATCTAACTTGGATGTTTATTAGTTGTGTACATTACACTAATAGGCTTTGATAAAGTATATACCATTTCAATGTTGTCTAGTATTCTTGCAACATCATTCATAATGATATCATAATAATTTCTCTTTATAGATAAATGATGATCATCTTCGGCCAAAAGATCAACAAAGATCATATTCATCATAAACTATGGACAATAGTGACTATCACTCAAAATGACAACTTTTGAAAATGAGCTCGATAATTCCTAAAGTTAGGAATGGAACAAAACTTTCATCCCCAATGTTCAGGTATTTCTCATCATTTTTAAACATTCCACTTACCTATAGTCCTTGCAACAAATTGCATAGAGCTACTGGTATCCAATACCCAGATAGTAGAATCTTAAACAAAGAAATTTCAAAGTATTATCATATAACATCCTTGATGAGCAACTCTTGCTCCTTCCTCTTGTTCAACCTATTGAAGTTAAGGAAAGCAAGATAATTCTTCTTTCTATGACACTGCTTCTTACAGTAGAAGCAAATTGTCTGAATCAGGTTAATCTCAGACCTTTTTGTTTTGACTAGATTTATAAGCCCTAGCATGAATCCTTTCATGCTGCTAAACCAAATTTAACTTTCGATACTAATTATTGAAGTTGGGTCCCATAAGTCATCACTATCTGATAGTGATTGGAGCAATTAGGGTTTAGCCTTATTCTATGAAAAAAGAGAACATAGATCTGATGTATATTAATTATTTTAAGTCTAGAGACTTGGACTTTAGTCTAAAGATTCTCTTACTATTTTGTACGAATTGGTAGCCTCTACCTCCAATTCGAGAAATTATCTTAATTTTCTAGTAGATACTAGAATCCACATAGACTGCACACAAGCCCGACTATGGTCGGTCAATCCATGTACATCTATGGGTAAGTTCTTTAACCAATTATTTTTTTAAACAACTTCTAGTAATTTAATTTTACCCCAGAAACCTAATCAGTTGGCCTTGGCCTCCACTACAAGGATCCAATTAGGTCCAACCATTAACATAACCATACTTGGTGTATCTAACTAACCAATAATTAAGCCCAACTTTGGTTGATCAACCTAACCACCATTAAAGAGACACTTTCAAGTTATCATATTATGAATGGTAATTCTATTAGTCAATAAGCACCAGACCTTTAGGCCTTCAATGATTATTGAGTTAATGGATCCATTATCATCCAACTTAATAGAAGGCTATGACTCAGTTATCCTCATAACTTTATCATTTTAAGAATCTAATAATTTTAAAGGATTTAAAATTTATTTATGATTTGAGGATAAAGAAGACATGCACCAAATTTCTTCCACAAACTTCACCAAGTCAAATCCTCCCACTGGCTTCTCAAGTCATTAATGAGGACTAGGATCAATCTCGATCCAAGAGCACCTAAATCAGTCTCACTAAATAAAATCAGTCTCATTGATTTTCTATGTGACATAGGTTGGCATGAATTAATGAGCAACCTAATCAAAAGCTAATTAATCACATTGGCTAGGTAAGTAAAATCAATGGAAGGGTCTACCAAAGCTTGCCTTAGACACCATTAAGAATGGCCACGTAAATGGGCTACCAATTAAAAATCACCGATCCAGAAATGCCAAACTTATCTTAGAGACCAATTGATTTATTAATTTCGATTTGGTCTACCTAAAGCCTTGGGCTCGACCACTGAGCCATGATCAGTATCCATTTGTTAGATGTATGAATTTTGATCATGACAACTATTGAATTAATTTATAAAAAAGAAATGATCTAATTCTAATTAACTATTAATTAGATTTGATCAATTTCTTAACTTAGCCCATATTTAATCTAACCCTAGGTCTAACATAGTTAATGACCTGATCAAAGCTAACCCATTACCCTTTAACCCATGTTTTGTGAAATTATCTTAGAATCTTCAAATCACAAACCTAGATCCTAAATAATCACTTAATTCTTAATTAAGTTCAAGGCTTATGGGTTAGGTTTCAAAACCTCAAAACTAATTTTTAATTTCATCATTTAAAATATTTTCAAGTTTGTAAATATTTTACATTGAATCAAATTCAAATCATGGTTTTAGATCTAATTTATTATAATGTTTAGATCATATCTTAGGATTTTGAGTCTAGGATTTTGCAGAAAGTAAGTTCACAATTTAAGTTCTACAAGTCAAATATATCATACATATTCAAACTAGATTCAAAATAAAGCTACATATCAACATATGCAACATCATGATTTAGATCTTGAACATGAAACACATTATTCAAATCATATCTAAATAATCAAAAATTAGATCATAAACTAATTAATATTAGATTTAAAATTTAAAAATAAATCATAAATTATTTTAGATTTTATCTAACAAATTTATGATTTAGATTATTCAGGTCGGCATATACTAGGATAACCTCTACACTATAAGGGGTAAACCTTATAGTAGGACATTCTTATAATTAGTATATGTGACCTGATATTATTTAGATATAATCTAAATAATCTAAAATAGATTTAATATCTATTTAATTTTATATTTCAAATTAAAAAATAAATTATAAATTTGTTTAGATCTAATTTAACTTATTCATGATTCAGTTTATAGATCAGCACATAGTAGGACAATCTTTTCATTATAAGGGGTTAACCTTACAGTAGGACAATCTTACGATCAGTATGTGTAATCTTCAATATTTTATTTTTAAATTTATTTTAATGCAAAACATGATCATGTCATAAAAGAATCTTGATTCTCTGATACCACTACTGGAAAACATGCAGGGTTTAATGCATATATTTCAAATTTTTTTCAAATTTATAAGCAGTGGAAGACATAGATAAAATAATTTAATCTAATTATACATGTGATCTAATCACTAAACCTTACATCCAAGATCTATAATATATCATGATGCAAATATAAATCTAAAAATTAAAATAAAATTATTGGTATTGATCAAATCAATACCTAGATCTAGAACTATTCTAGAAACCCTAGATCGAATCTAGGTTAGTAAAGAGATCATATCTCTTACCTTTGTGCGGATTGACAACACTATGGTTGAGACCCATTATTGTTCTTGTTTCTTAGAGCCACATATACGTCTGGTCTCTATAGGTAATCCATACAAAGCTACAACACAGATCGAAGGTTCGTCGAACGAAGATCTGCTCAAAGTGCTAGCTTCTCGCAGATTCCTCTGATGGTTAATCAAAAAGATATTCTTTAGATCTCTTGGACCCTCCAAGAGATGAAGAATACAAGAAGGATTGAGGGAGAAATCCAACTCTTGGATCTCCCAAAAATCAAAAAATAAAAACTCAAGAAAAAGCCCTAAGAGAAGATAGATCTTCTCTTTCAGGACATCAACCGTTGATGTCATAAAAGCATCTCCATGCCAGGACAAAAGAAGACCTTCTCCTCTATAATTTTCTTCCACTTTTAGATGTCTTACTCTCTAAGTTTTCTTATGAAAAAAAATCTCACAAAAATGGAGAAGAAGGGTTCTTAAAGAAATCCTAAGAGAAGATCTTCTTCTCTTCTTCTTCTCTCATTAGGACATGATCTGATCATGTCCAAAGAGGACCACCATGCCCCAACTCCTTGGAGCACTCATCCTCCATGCCCTCTTCCTCTCTCTCTTAGATTTTTTTGATGGAAAAATCTCATACAAAAATAAGAAAGAAAGAACTTGAAAGAAAAAACACAAGAGAAGATAGTTTTCTCTTACCTTTTTTGCTTCAAGACATCAACTTTTGATGTCTTAATGAAAGACACTCCTCCAAGGAACTTGGTGCCTCAATCTCCCATGCCTCCTCCTCTATTTCCTCTTGAATTTTTATGGAGAAACCCAGGGATATCACGCACACCCCATAAAAATAAGAGACGCCAACAAATATAAGGGAAGACTAGGTCAAAAGATCTAGTCAAACAAGAAAGTTAGGAGGCATCCAACTCTTGGACGTCCCCCCTCCTATTTTTTCTGTGTGAGGACAAGGAAGTCACACACACCCCAGGGAAAAATAATGGACGAACAAAAAATAGGGTTTGGGACTCTATCAATTAGAGTTCTAATCCAAACCTCTTTCCAAGTTTGACTAATTCAAACTTGTTTCTAAAACAACCTAATTGAGGACATGGGAACCAAGGTTAAGCATGAGAAAACTAATGCACAAGCCAAGGTTGGGTGGAAAAATATTTGTGGCATGGATTCTTTTTGGTGGTGCAAGAAAGGGAGGAGTCCTAGTCTAACTAGGACTCTCCTATTTTGACTAGGTTAAAACCTTTTAAATCCAAATCAAAATAGTTTTGAGTCAACATAATTAATAGACAATCCTAATTTAATTATAAGTCTAATTAAATTAGATTTAATCAAATTTAAATCTACTTTAATTTTTAATCAAATTAGAAATTAGGTGCAGTCAAGTCCTAATCGAACTAGGACTTGTTCGTTCTTGCAATTGGCTTATCTAATAAATCAGTTAGACTTAATCTAATTAAATCTAAATAATTTTAACTAAATTTAATTTAATTAGACTTAATCTTAGTCTCATTGTGTATTCAAATTGAGCCAATTAGCAATCCAATTACTAATCGATCCTCCTGCAACACTTGCATTAAGTCAAATATCAATCATATTGATTATTTGATCTTAAAATAATTCTCAATCATCGATCAACTATCCAATCAGATAACAACCTCTTATATATGTGATCCCATAGGTTCAAACCTAAGTCGGTAGCATAGAAATTAATTTTTGTACCAATTGAAATGACTATCTAGCAATGATATCCGACGTTCAGATATATCGAATGTATGTAAAGCAACATTCTTAGAATCTTGGCCTATGGTTACCGTATAATTCATTCCTATGATCACTAATGCTTAAGATGACTTTGAGTTAGCTATTGACACTCATACAAGTCATCATATTGTATTTCAAAATCTCGCAAATCCTGTGACTTCTCACGAGGATTACCTAGGCCTAGGTTTTACTAAATTAAAACACAGTGAGATATTCTCTTTTTGAAGTTAATCAAGAGTGGTCAATCCCATCTTGACTCACGCACTGACTCTATAAGTACTTGACTATACCTAAAAATCTTCTAAAAATATATTAGAAATATAGGTAGTCCTGCACCAAAGTATTGTGAGTTACTTGCAAGTCACCATGGTGATCTCAGGTCGGAGGGATACTTATACCCTTTGGCCTTAACTAGCTACTCTTAATAGTAGAGTACTATATTGGTCACATTCAGTATAGATGAACTCTTACATCCTACCTGCATGTCATACCAGTATCTTCACACCAGTTAGTTACGAGGACAATCAACGCAAATGATATATAGCGACCTACACTCAATAAGTTATCATCCTAATAATAACTTATCATTTGGTCATGAACTATTTAAGAACCATTCAATAAATCCTTCTTTATCGATTGAGTGTGGTTCTAAGAAGTTCATCATAATTTAGGAGTTCATTTAAGGAAGATAGAACTTTAATAATGAATAAGCCAAATAATTATTGTTATTTAATAATTCATATATTAATTTTAATCATTTACAACCTAGATGATTGGCTTTAGGACATACTTTTGATAAGTATCTATGACCGTGCATGTGCATTCAGTGTTGGCTCCTCAAGTGCCGAATCTACTAAAATGTATAAGACTCATTCATGCTCTAAGATAATCTTCAACTTATGGCACCAACTATCAAAGTTGGATCCCACCAACTTGTCATTGTCCAATAATAACCAGAGCAACATGGTAGTGGCCATAATTGCACAAAGAAAAACCAAAAAACTAATTAGTAAATGATTTATTAAATCAAAAAATTTTGATTTTAATCAAAAAGTTCTTTCACTATTTTATTCGAATTGGTAGCCTCTATCTCTAATTCGAGGAATTATCCTAATTTCTTAGTGGATATCAAAATCCACATAGACTATACACAAGCCCGACTTTGGTCAGTCAACCCATGTGCATCTATAGATAGGTTTATAACTAATTATTTCTCTAAACAACTTCTAGTAATTTAATTTTTGCCCCAGAATCCTAATCAATAGGCTTTGACCTCCACCGAAAAGATCTAGTTAGGTCCAACCGTTAACATGACTATACTTAGTCCATCTAATTAATAAATGATTAAATCCAACTTTGGTTGGTCAATCTAACCACCATTTAGAGAGACACGGTTAAGAAATCATATTATGAATGATAATTCCAATAGTCAACAAGCATTAGGCCTTTGCACCTCCATTGATTATTGAGCTAGTAGACACATTATCACTCAACTTAATGGGAGGCTATGATCTAATTATCACCATGAGTATTTTATTTTAAGAACCTAATAATTTTAGAGGATTTGATTAACTTATTTTAGAGAAGATAGAAAGAAGATGAACCAGCTAATCACGATCCTTCCACTGACTTCACCAAGTCAGATTAATGGAGACCAAAGATTAGCCGGTCTAAGGGTACCTAAATCAGTCACACTGATTTATCTAGCTGACTTAGGTTAACTCAAATTATCAAGTAATCTGATCAAAATATAATATCATTAAGAAGGTCAGGTAAGTGAGATCGATGGAAGGGATATGCCATTAACTCATCAAAGATTGAATTAGTCGATTAGCTCCCAATTAAAGACCATTGATCATAAAATGCTAGACTTACCTTAGACATTAAATGGTTAATTATTTTGATTAGATACACCTAACAGTTCGGGCTAGACCGCTTAGCCAAGAATCAAGTCATAGAGATCTTGATGTTATGCCTACAGCTGCTCGAAATCACAGTCGTAGATCTGATCTCTTGCGAGGAACCTATGTGTTAATCCAGTAAATTAAAGAAGACCTAAGAAGAAGAGAGAAAGGGGATGGCGCCTAGAGTTTTAGCATTGGAACTAGAGAGAAGAGAAGAGAGTTAGGAAGAAAAGCTTAATTATATTTTACTCTATTGTAAAAGTTACAATACTTGAATTTATATACCTTAGGATTTCTACATAAATCCTAATAAATCCTAGCTTTAAAACTCTCCTAGGCTAGCCCAATACATGAAAGAACTTACCGAGCTCATGTACACCCATATCTTACATGCTCTCATCTCCTGGATCTAAGCCTGATCCATACATGAGTTAGCCCCCATAAGACCTCTCAAACTAGGCTTTAAGATTCCTAGGATAAAGTCCTATCCTAGATCCAAATAGAACTCTTGTTCATTTCTGCTTATAAAAATTGAGACATCTCTAACTGAGATCGAGACGTCTCGCCTGCATTCAAGATAACTCATCTCAAAATCGAGTCCTCTCTCCTTGCATGCCATATCGAACACCACTCTCTATTTGGATGAACTTTGAGATCGAGACATCTCGATCCATCCCCGATATGACTCGGTTGAAATCGAGTCCTCTCCACTTGAGACTATGATGTCTCTAACTATGTGCCAGTCCTTTTCTTAGCTCTGGTTCTGGTTCTAGTTCTTTGCTCCATCTTGTATCCCCAAATTTTTAAAGCACCTCCGAAGCCCGTCAAGGTCATCATACCTGAACCTCAAGCCCATGGAGGGCTAGACACAGCCTCCACCTTAGAACAACACCAGTCCTAGCCTTAGAACCACATCTGTCCTAGACTCCCTAGAGTCATCACCCTAGCTTTTCCTGTGGCCTCCAAAGGCTTAGCAGCACCACACCAATCCTTATAATCTCCACCTTGGTGCGTCCAAGTCTTGGCACACTTGGCAATGTTCTCCTGCACCATCCTGCTATCATTGCATGCCCCAACAGCCCCATGTGCATACCTTGCCACTACCATCCTTCTTCATCTGTTGAGCTTCTTTTGAGGTCTTTGGGATGACTGCTTCCACCATTGAAGACTTTGGCTTGCTCCTTTGCACCATCCTGAATATTGTAAGTACACTTTTGCTTGACAGTCATATCAATTATCCTAGACTTTTTCAGAGAGTTCATAGTGTTTCTATACCGACGATCACTGCATATCCTGACACAGTCTCCTCAGAACTATGCCTGTCCACCTACACATATTGCTCCATCTAGAACTATGCATCTCCAGTACTGATGTTGGGATATCACTTTTGTTTTTGCATCCTTTTGCTCTGAACTTGTGCCGCATCTCCATTTACTTGTGAAGCTACCTCTACCCAGTGCTCCATCTGAAACTAAAGTTCTCCTGATGCCACAGAAGAGTCTGACTTTATAACTGAGTTACTCGAGGCCAACCATTCAATAATGTACTGCCGAGCCTACCATTGCACCTCGAACACCGTCACTGTCCCTTTGAACCCTCCACACCTCGTGGATCCCTTCAAAGCCATCTCAAATACACTGCATCTAGTGGGCTTCTTTAAAATCAATAAGAGCTCATCCGACTCTTCTCCTTTAGCTACTAAACTAATGGAATCCAACTTTTCTTCTCCCTTGCACTTCTTCCAAAGTGGACACTCCTACTTAAAGTGCCCTGCTTCACCACACTTGAAGCACTACTTAGACCCCTTGCTGCCCCTTTGCTCACCCTTCTTCTTTCATTTCCTAGGCCTCTCTGAAATCACGAGACCCTCCTAGAAGACCTTCCTCTTTATCATCCATTCCCACTGCTCATTGGACCTGAGCACTGACACAATCTCCTTGTACCCCAATGTCTCCTTACTATATAGCAGCATAGTCACCAATGGATCGAAACTCTCAGGTAGCAAACACAGCAACAATAATCTCTTATCCTCCTCTTCAAGATCTACCCTTATGTTGAGCAAGTCCATGCTCATCCAATCAAACCGCTGAATATATCTCATAACATCCTCACCCTCCTATATTCGAAGGCTGTGAAGTTGCTTCTTCAACATCAACTTGTTACATATATTTTTTTCTATGTACAACTGGTGTAATCTCGATCATAAATCCTTGATTATCTTCTCCTCTAATATGCCATACAAAATCTTATCTGCCAAACAAGTTCTAATCATGGCACAAGCCCTTTTCTCCAAGGACATCCACACTTTATCTATCATCTCCTTAGGCCTATCTTCCAAAGTCAAATCTAACCCCATCTAAACTAGCAGATCCTTCATCCTAACCTTCTAAATTGTGAAACTCTCTTTACCATCAAACTTCTAAAATCCTACCTTCAACCTACTACCTTCCATGATTAATCCAAATCAAATAATAGCAAACAAGTAGATCTAAAAATTATCTTGACTAGGGATGGTGGATAATAGTTATTAGATCTCTTCCTTCCTCATGAAGCCTAGAAAAAATCTTAGATCTAAACCTCACTACTGATCCTCTGCTGAAATCTAATCTTCTTTCTCCATGCTCAATTGGACTTGGATACCAATTATTATACCTATGGTTGCTAAGAACCATAGCCATAGATCCGATCTCTTGCATAGAAGCTGGGTGTTAATCAAGTAAATCGAAGAAGATCTAAGAAAAAGAGAGAAAAGGGATGATGCCTCAGGTTTTGGCATTGGAATCAGAGAGAAGAGAAGAGAGTTAGAGAGAAAAGCTCAATTGTATTCTACTTTATTGTAAAAGTTATAATACCTGAGTTTATATACTCTAAGATTTTCATATGAATCCTAATAAATCCTAGCTCACAAACTCTCTTAGGCTAACCCAATACATGAAAGCACTTGTCGAGCCCATATACACCTATATCTCACATGCTCTCATCTTCTGGATCTAAGCCCGATCCATACATGGGTTAGCCCCTTTAAGATCTCTCAAACCAGGCCTTAAGATCTCTAGGATAAAATCCTATCCTAGACTCAAACAAAACTCTCATTCATTTCTACCCATGAAAATTGAGATGTCTCTAACTGAGACTGAGACATCTCGCCTGCATCTAAGATGATTCATCTCATAATCGAGTCCTCTCCCCTTATGTGCTATGCCGAACACTACTCTCTATTTGGATAAACTCTAAGATCAAGACATCTTGGTCCATCCCTGAGATGACTTGGTAGAAATTGAGTCCTCTTCATCTGAGACTAAGATGTCTCTAACTATGTGCCAGCCCCTTTCTTGGCTGATTCTTCTTTCTAGCTCTAATTTTTTACTCTATCTTGTGTCCCTAAGTCTCCAAAGAACCTCTCAAGCCCCTCGAGGTCCTCACACCTAAACCTCAAGCTCGTGGAGGGTTAGACACTACCTCCATCCTAAGACAACTCTTGTCCTAACCCTAAAACCACACATGTCCTAGATTTCTTAGAGTCATCATCCTGACTCCTCTTGTAGCCTTCCAAGGTTTGGAAGCACCACACCAATCCTTACACTTGACCTAATCTAAGATAATATTGATTAGATTTAATCAATTCTCTAATTAAGTCTATTCTTTAATCTAACCTTAGGTCTAACCCAATTAATGAACCTAATTCACTCTAACCCATTAACCTATATTTTATGATTTTTATTTTAGAATCTTTAATTCATAATTCTAGATCCTAAATAATAATTTCTTAATTTTTAATTAAATTTTGGACTGAGGGTTGGGTTTGGCTTTTTAAAAATAATTTTTATATTTATAAAATATTTTTATAATTGGATTCTATCAATCAGTTGCATGTTTAATTCATAATCAATATGCACATATCATAAACAAAATCATGAAACTTCTTTAAATCTAATCTAAATACATTCATGATAATTAAAATAATTTCAATTCAAATAAATCATAAATTACTTAGATTAAATCTAATAATTTTATGATTGGTTTTAGATTTGCACATACTAGAATAATCTTTACACTATGTTGGTATAGAAAATGGTGCAAATGCTGGAGATTACTGGAGCTAGAGAGGTTGGGATCATTGATGAGACCAGCAAGATAAAGTTCTAGCCAGAATTGGCTCTGGTAGGATCCTCCAATGGTCAAGTTAGTTCTTCATCTCAATAAGAATGAAATGCTCAGAAAGAAAAAGAGTAGAGTAAGGGCAGAGAATTTTAGCTTAGGGTCCAGGCATATCTAAAGGATCCTTTATATAGATGAAGCATGTAACAAATTAATGGTGGCAGCCGTAATTGCCTGTTGGTGGGTCATTTGGGCCACATGAAGTTTGTTACGGAGAGTGAGTTATCTTTTATCATGATCTGCTAGTTTGTTGAAGGTCCATAGTAGGAGTTCAGACAGAACCTTTGCGCTCGTATGCAGATTTATTTGTGTCAGGATGAAGAGCTCAAGACTGGCCGAACTTGAAAATCGACTGTTAAGTGGTAGAGGATAAACTTCACCTGATGGGGCTAATTATAGTCTGTTGATGCTTCCCTCGACAACCTAGAGATGTTTGGTTGGCTAATCAAGGATAGTTTTCATTGAAGAAATTTGATTGGAAGAAGTGCGACTGGAGGGAGCACGGCTGGAAGGAGTTCAGATGGTAGGAGTCTAGCTAAAAGGAGTTTAATTGGGAGGAGTTCATCTGAAAGAAGTCTGGCTGAAAGAAGTTCATCTGGGAGGCGTCTAGCTAGAAGGAGTTCATTTAGGAGAAGTTCGTTTGGAAAGAGTTTGGCTGGAAGAAGTTCGTCCGTCCTCAGAATCCATTGTTTATTGGGGCTAGACGGGTTGGGGCTTTAATGCTAAAAATCCTGTTATTCATCCTGAGTCAAAAAGTAGAGTTAATAAAATAGTACTTCTCTTTATTGCTTGAGTTCATCCTATCAGACTTTTGTAGGCTTTGGACAAGTTCTGTAATTAGGAGTTGTTGCTGAGAAGATCAGCAGGTTTCCATAGAATAAAGATCGGCCATCAAGAACTTTGGCGGGGGTTATTTTATCCCCAACATACTATAAGGGATAAACTTTACAGCAGGACAATCTTATAAGATTAGTCCATGCAATCTAAATAATTTATTTTTATATTTAAATAATTTTAAATTTATTAAATTATAAATTAATTTAGTTCATATCTAACATATTTATGATTAACATTTAGATCAGCACGAACTAGGATAACCTTTTTACTATAAGGGATAAATCTTACAATAGGATAACCTTATAAGATTAGTCCGTGTGATCTAAATATTTAATTTTAGATTTAAATATAGATTATAATTTAGATCTAATCTAAATAAATAATCTAAAACATGCATAAAAATCATGTCAAGCAGACCTAGGCTCTGATACCAATCGAAGAAGATACTAAGGTTTACATGCATATATTTTAAAATATTTTTAAAATAATAATAGCAAAAGCAACAAATTAATCATATTAATCTATAAAATTATAAAAAAAAAAATTTAGATCTAGGATCTTATGACATGATTCATGCAAGTAATAAATCTAAAAATTAAATATAAAATAAAAGATAAAGATGTTGATCATAAACATTGAATAGATCTAGATCTAATCTAGATATCTACTGAGATCGAATCCAAATACCCTTTCATAGATAGAGAACTTTGCTTACTGATATAAGGTTGAGGTCATCACTTTGAGCCGCACACGTGTTCAGCCTCTAGGAAAAGTTCATATGAAGCCTTGAATCGATTAAAAGTCCAGCAACTAGAAATCAGCACAGTGTGTTAGCACTGTGTTGATCTTTCTTTGATGGTTGATCATGAATTTTCTTTCTTTGATATTTTAGACCTTCCAAGGATCGAAGAAGATGAATAGGATGACTTGAGAAAGATCTTTCTTCCTCACTTTTCTCTCAAAAGATTTGTGGAAGAAGATCTAAGAGAAAACCAAGAGAAGATCCTTCTTCTCTCTTTCTTTTCTCTCACCATGACAAACTAACTTGTGTCCTATTAAAGCCCCATGCCCAAGACCCTTCTTATGCCCAAGGTTCCCATGCCCAAGCCCTCTCTTTTAGATGAAATTTCGTTAGAAATCTCAGGCCCTAATCCCTTTTAAATAGCGAGATATAAGAGAGTCCTTGTTTAGGTCAAACACTTAGAAAGGAATGTCCAAAATAGACAAGGATTGGGGCACCAAACTCTTGGATGCCTCCACCTTATTTCTTTTGGAGTGGACACTCTAATATTGGTGCACAAAACCTTCCTTATTCCCATGAAAAAATTAGAAGGAAATTAGAATGATTGGCACCACATATGGGTACAATTTTGGTGAGGTGTCAGACTCTATCAAATAGAGTTTAAAATCAAAACAACATCCTTGCTTTGACTCGGTCCAAAACTAATTTCCATCTAAGAAATATAGAGGTAACATGGGGTGGCATGGACTACTATTGGCATGAGGGATCTCATGCCAATTCCAAGAGAAGGGGGTGTGGGAGGGTGAGGTGGCACAAGGGAGAGAGTCCCAATCAAACTGAGACTTTCATATTTTGACTGGTCTAACAAATTTTAAACCCAATCAAATCAAAACTAGTGCTACCTAATTAAGGATGATCTTAGTTCAATTAAGAATTCAATTAAATTAGATTTAATTTAATTTAATTTTAATTTTAATTTTAATTAAATTAGAAATTAGGCGCACACAAGTTCTAATTCAATAGAAAATTGATCTCCCTTAGAATTGGCTTATTTCATAAACCAATTAGACCTAATCCAATCAAGTCCAAACAAAACTTAATTAAATTTTATTCAATTAAACTTGATCTTAATCCTCATGCTTAATCAGATTAAGTCAATTAGCAATTCAATTGCTAATCAATCCTCCTGCAACATTGCACTAGGTCAAATATCAATCATATTGAATGTGTAATCCTAAAATGATTCTTAACCATTAATCAACCATTTGATCAGATTGAAATCTTTAATGTGTGCGATACCATATATTTGAATCTAAATTAGTAGCATAAGAATAAATTTCTGTACCAATCAAAGTGACCATCTAACAAGGATACTCAACAGTCGGATAGGTCGAATGTATAAAGCAATATTCTAGAACCCATGTGGATATGATTTTCATATAATTCATCCCCTTGATCATGAATGCTCATAGGTCAACTCAAAATTCAACTATCAATTCTGAATAGGTCATCCATATTATATTTCAAAATATCGAATCCATCATATGGATTACCCTAATCAAGGTTATGCTAAATTGAAATATAGTGATGTATTATCTCCAAACTTTTAAAGTGGTAAATCCCATCTTGATCACTCACTGACTTCACAAGTACTTAATTATATCCAAAAATTTTTCATCACTGAATTAAAAATTCAGATAGTCCGGTACCAAAGCACAGTGAGTTGCTTGCAAGTCACCATGGTGATCTCAGGTCCAAGGGACACTTATACCCATATCCTATCAGAATAATTCTTGATAGCAAAATACTCTGAAGTTAGTCATGTTCAATGAACATATACCCTTATATCTTACTTGTATGCTATGTCAGTATCTCCATACTCCTTAATTAAGAGGACAACCAACTCATATGGCACACAACAATCTATACTTGATAAATGTTGTTGTCCTAATTAATAATGTATCATTTGATCATGAATATTTTAAGGACTAATCAATAAATTCTCTTTGTATCAAAACTAAATAGTCCTAAGAACTTCATCACAACACAAAAGTTTATTAAAAAATGTACATTTATGATGAAAAATGCTAGAATAAATTTTTTATTCATTATAAATCATTTACATTTACAAAGAGAGCACAACCATCAATAGGCTGACGATTGACTTTGGGATATAGGGTTCAAGAGGCTCTGTTCTTACTGTAGAGTAGATTTTATCTTCTAAGAAAAAGTCTACTAGGAAGAAGAAGTCCGTCAAGAAGCAAAAGAAGGATAAGCCAAAGCAGAAAACTTTCAAGAAAAAGGCCATAAATAAAGGAAAGTATTTCTGCTACAATAATGATGGCTACTGTAAGAGGAATTGTCCTACCTACCTGGCTAGTCTGAAGAATAAGAAGAATGGCACACCTTCTAAAGGTATGTCTAATTTGCTCATTATTGAAACTAACCTTAAGATTTTTTCTACTACTAGTTAGATCATAGACTCTAGTTCTAGTGCTCATCTGTATATTTCTATATAGGATCTAGAGGAAAGTAGAAGGCTAATGGAAGGCAAGATCACCCTATAAGTCGAAAATGGAGCAAGAGTTGCTACCATAGCATGGAGACCTATCCTCTACGACTACCATCAGGATTTAGTTTAATTCTTAGGGACTATTATTTTGCACCTATTCAAGAAAGAATTTAATTTCTATTTCTAGTTTAATGCAGGATAATTATGAATTTTCTTTCAATAAAGACTATTGTACCATTTATTTTGAAAAAAAAATATTTGGTCGTGCTTTTTTAATTGACAGTCTCTATCATTTATATGTTAATATATCTGTTAACATAACTAAGTAGGATATGAATGGCATAAGGTCTAAGAGACCTAGAGATGAAACTAACCTCAGGTATATATGGCATCTTAGGCTAGGTCATATAGAAGAAGAAAAGATTAATAGACTGGAGAAAAGTGGGCTTTTGGGCCCATTGACTTTCAGGTTATATCCGATCTATGAATTCTATCTTCAAGAAAAAATAACCAAGCTATCCTTTATGGGACAAGGGAAAAAGGCCACTAAGATACTAACTATGGTACACATTAATGTGTGTGGTCCATTTGATGTGTAGGCCAGAAGAGGTTTTCCTACTTCATAATCTTTATTGATGATTTGTCATGGTACGAGTATATGTTTCTTATGAGACACAAATATAAAATCTTTGAAAAGTTCAAGAAATTTAGAAATGAATTAAAGAAACAAACTAAAAAATCTATCAAGATTCTTCAATCAGATCAAGAAGAAGAATACTTTAGTAGGAAATTTCTAAATTATCTCAAATAAAATGGCATAGTCTCATAGTGGACTACACTTGAAACATCTCAACCCAATGGAGTTTCAGAATGAAGAAATTGGATCCTATTGGATATAATTTGGTTCAAGATGAGCTTCACTGACCTTCCCTTATTGATTTGGAGACATAGTTTACTTACTGCTAACTATATCTTAAATAGGGTTTCCTCTAATCCATTCCTACGAAATTATATGAGTTATGACATGATAAGAAGCTGAGTCTTGGTTATCTCAGGATTTGTGGATGTCTAGCCTATGTCAAAAGACTACAGATGGACAAGTTAGAGGCTAGGTCCTTGAGAGCTCATTTCATAAGGTATCCTAAGGAGTCTTTAGGAGATTACTTTTAATTCCTAGTGGATCACAATGTGATTATGAGTTGACATGCTATTTTTCTAAAAATCAGTTTATCCAAAATGGAAGTAGTGGGAGATAAATCAGTTCAAGAAAGAATGTCTTTGTACAGCAATGAGTCTCAGAACCTATCAAACCTATTCAAGCTAAGCCAATACACATAGCTTCTCCTCAACCTTGAAGATCTAGTAGAATTTTGCATCGTCCTAATAGATACTTAGGTATCATCATAGGGAATGTTGGGAAAATGTTTCTCATGAAAATTGGAGTACATGGAGGTGATCCCAAGACCTATAATGAGGCTTTTTTAGATGTTGACTTCAAGAAATGGTTAGAGACAATGAGGTCAGAGATTGACTCAATGTACTCAAACCAGATCTGGACCTTAGTAGATCCTTTAGAAGTTATAGTACCATTTAGATGTAAATAGATCTACAAGAGAAAAATAGGTTCGAATGAAAAGATAGAGACCTTTAAAGCAAGGCTTATGGCTAAAGGTTATGGTCAATGAGAGGGTATTAACTATTAAGACACCTTCTCGCTAGTGGCCATACTCAAATCCATTCGAACATTGCTTACTGTTGCAGCATATTTTGATCATGAAATATGATAGATAGATATGAAAACTATCTTCCTGAATGGATATCTTGAGAAAGATATCTATATGGAGCAGTCTTTAGATTTCACTTTAGAAATGGAGATCA
Source organism: Cocos nucifera (assembly GCA_006176705.1). Lineage (NCBI taxonomy): Eukaryota > Viridiplantae > Streptophyta > Magnoliopsida > Arecales > Arecaceae > Cocos > Cocos nucifera. The sequence continues at coordinate 323,453 of QRFJ01000773.1, forward strand.
CAAGATCTACAAATTATAAAAATCCATATATGAACTCAAGCAAACATCTCAAAGTTGGAACATTCATTTCAATGATGTGATCAAATTATTTGATTTTATCAAGAATATGGAGGAATCATATATATTCAAGAAGTTAAGTGGAAGTGCTATCACTTTTCTCGTACTATACATAGATGACATCCTCCTAATTAGGAATAATGTTCTCATATTGACCTCAGTCAAAATATGGTTGTCTAAGAAATTTTCTATGAAAGATCTTAGAGAAGTATCCTACATCTTAGGGATAAAGATATATAGAGATGGATCTAAAAGGATGCTAGGCTATCATAGAAAATGTACATAAAGAAGGTACTAAAAAAGTTCAGTATAAAAAACTCCAAGAAGGGATTACTATCCTTTAGGCATGGAATTCATCTCTCCAGGAAGATATGCCCCAACACATCTAAGAAGATTAATTGCATGATTAAGATTCCTTATGCTTTGACTATGGGAAGCCTCATGTATACCATGCTATATACTCGATCTGATATAACTCATGCTGTAAGTGTCACAAGAAAATATCAATTGAATCTAGGCAAGGAGCACCAGATAGCTGTGAAATGTATCCTTAAGTACTTAAGAAGGACTAAAGATATGTTCTTGATTTTTGGAGAAGGAGAGTTAAGGGTGCAAGGATACATGAATTCAGACTTTATGTCTGACATTGATAATTGAAAGTCGACATTAGGCTATATTTTTTGTACAATAATGATGCTATGAGCTAGAAAAGTTTCAAGAAATCTATGAGAGTGGACTCCACCATAGAAGCTGAGTATATCGCTGCATTGAAAGTTGCTAAAGAGGCATTCTAGTTTAAGAAGTTTGTTACAGAGCTGGATGTAATGTCATTAGATGCCATTCCACTCTATTGTGATAACAATAGTGCCATAGCCCTTGCTAAGGAACCAAGGTCTCACTAGAAGTTCAAGCACATTAAGCAATAATTCCACTTAATCTGCAACTATCTCGAGAAGAACTACATCAAGGTATAGAGAGTCAACTCCATTGACAATGTGGCAAGCCTACTGACTAATGTCGATGAGCCAACAAAATACTGAAGTCCATCTTGAGAAGATGGGACTTAGACTTATAACTAATTGGCTCTAGTACAAGTGGAAGATTGTTAGATGTATGCCCTAGAAATCAAGTCAGCTAACACTTGCAAATACTCTAAGGATATAGTTTGTAATCTTGACTTATTAAATTAATAAAATTAGATTACTTTTTTATTCATGTTTGTACTTTTGTATCCATGGATCATTCAAGAAATTAATAATATAATGATGCATATTCTTAAGAGTTGAGAATTTGAGACATATGTTATAAATGATTAATTTCTAAATTGCTCCCAACCAATGGATCATCACAGAGACTGTAGATGATCTAGTGAGATTGGTGTATGGATTGCTTCCTTCTGGATAGATGAGTTTTGAGTCTATAATATGAAAATACTGAGTGAGAGTATAGGTGGTTGTTGAAAAATAATGCTACTGAGCATGATCAATACAAAAAGTCACTTAGATATCTACTTACTCATCAGTGACTTGCTCGATATTACAGTAGTATGATTGGTCCTTGACTTGCAATATCTCAACTATTCACAGTGAGATTGCTATGGTTTGACTACATATATACTTGGTTCCTAGCCATTCGAATCCTTGCAGTGCATGTTGGCTATAGTAGGTTCACTATAGGAGTAGATTATACCTAGATGGAATCTATCGATTTTAGTAGAAAAGTAGTCCTATGCACTTTATAAGATTGAGTTCAAGAAATCTTGGTCAAGGTAGTATGATTAGTGGAAAAGAGTTTTTACTAAAATTCACAAGATGAACTCGAGTCAAATAAATTTGACATATGACTGATGTCGATGAGGTTTGACTAGCATTCCTTGACTTCCATCTAATTGAGACTCATGATAAAAGAATCATATCACACAGTAACTATACTTAGAGATTCATCTCTTCCATTCTGTTGGATTGCCACTATATGTTGTGAGGTGTCACTGGTGGATTGTAAGACTCATAAGCATCATCTTGATGATCAATGATTCTTGATGGGCAAAGTTGGAATTATTTCAACCCATTGAAAGAAGTTTTAATGATATTGTGATGGGGATCACAGTATATCTCACTATCAGATAAAATATAACCTATGAAATCATGTACAATAAAAATTTTTGACTGATCAGATGGTTGAATTGTAATTATGAATTATGTATGGATCTAATTAATAATATAATTGATGATCAATCCAATCTAAAAGTTGCTATAACAAAACTCACTAAGAGTTAGTGAGTTGTAGAAGAATTAATTAAAAATTGTATTGCAATTTGGCTTACTCTAATTGAGCAATAAGGATAGAATCAAGTCTAATTGAATTAAATTCAATTTGGTTTGATTTTGATTTGATTAGATCAAGTCTAATTAGATTATGAGATAATCTAATTGCAAGGGAGACCAATTTCTTATTTAATTAGGATTTGGATGTACCTAATTTCTAATTGGATTAGGATCTAATTAAGTTCATAGTTAGACTAGGATTTTTCCTCTCTTTGGGTGTAACCAATTCCTAATTGAATCAGGTTTGATTAAGGATTAATCAAGATATCAAGAGAGATCCCTATTTGACTGGGACTCTCTCTCTCTCGCGCACCACAAAGAGGACTCTCTCTCCCTAGTGCCCATCCGATGCTCCATGCTAATCTCACATGATAAGAGAAGGAGGCATCTAAGAGTTTGATGCCCCTCCCAAAGTCTTATCTAATAAGGTTTGACATTATCTTTACCCTTTGGATGCCATATTAAAAGAAGGGATAAAGGAGCAAGGGGTTGAATGATATTTTCACATGAAAATCTAAAAAAAATAATAGGGGCATGGGTTTCTAAGAGGTGCAAGACCTCTTGTGGGTTTCCTCTCTTAAGCGTGGGTTCTAAGAAAAGAAAACGAGAGAGGGTTTTTCTTCTTTTTCTTCCTCCTCTTCTTCATGCTCTTATTTTTCTTCTTCCTTTAAGAGAGTCTAAGAGAAAAGGAGAAGATCATTTCAACCATCAAGAAAGTGATCTTTGCAAGAGAGCTAACACCTCGATGAGATCAAGAAGTCTTTGATCATATCAAGATCTCATGTGGATACCTATAAAGGCCAGATGCTTGTACGGCTTCAAAGAACCCAAAAAACATTCACGATCATCAATTCATGATAAAGAATAACCAATGCAATGGTATGGAGATCAGATCTCATGTTAATTCAATTTTTGATTTTATTTTCTAAATTCTATCCATCATATAAAGATCTTATTGCATGATTTTTAGATTAGATCTTGTGCATACTATAGATTAAAAAGAGTTTTTAATCTATTTTTATTTTCACTGTATTCATATTTTAAAAGTTAAAAATCTACATGCATGAAACCATGGCTTTTTAACAGTATGTGTGCTTGCATTTTATTTAGCTGCATTTAATTTAGCTCTCACATCACTTTATTTAATTGATTTTGATAAAAAGTTCACATATTTGCTTAAATTTTTAAAATCTAATTCAGCCTCCCTCTTGGGTTATCTAGCTAGGCAACAAGTGGTATCAAAGCCTTGCTTCTTAGTTAGAAGTTGATCTAACGATCAAGAAAAAAATCATGGTAATTCAATTAGGAGGTTCACTTGCCGAAGGGCAATCCACCAATAGGCTATAGCTTTTCAATGGTTTAAACCATACCTATTAGAAGGCTCGAAGTGCATCTTCATACAAGCTCTTAATTATGATATGTAGAGCATCAAACTTGTTGGGTAATCAGCAGGCATTCTAAGCACATTTTAAAATTTTTTTAATGTAGAAATAAAAGAATAAATATTTTAATCTATTTTATATACTTAGGATTATATCTAAAATGCCTACCTAAGGATCTATAATATGAAAAACAGCATGTATAAAAATCTAAAAAAATGAAAACATCAGCATCGATCATATCAATGTAAAAACCTAGATCTAACTTTTAGATCTAACAGCTAAGGTTTATAACCTTATACCTTATCATGGGTTGCTAATTTCTGCTAATATAACTTCTAGATATAAAGATTTAAAGGTTGCTTGCAGCTTCATAGGATGCCTGGCCTCTATAAATCATCCACTCAAAGTTTTGCATTGATCTGATCTTCCGGGATTGCTAGATCGCACGATGATCGTATGATAGGCAGATCTAAACTCTTCCCATTTTTTGAACCTCTTGGACCTTTTGAAGTTGAAGATGAGTTGCTATAAGATGTGGGTAGAGGAAGAAGAACAAAGAAAACAACTTTTCCCTTTAGTTTTTCTCTCTTAAAATAAAATCCAAAAACTAGGGTTTGATCTCTCATCCTAGAGAAGATTATTTTTTCTCTTTTTCTCTCATACCTTAAAGGCTTCCAACCCAAGATCCTCATGCCCAGAAGGAAGTTCAGCCACCCCTCTCTCTGAAAATATTTAGTGAAAATCAGATAGGAAGTGGTGCATAAAAAATAATGACTTAAATAGATGGGGCAGCAGCTTTTGGATAGAACTAGGTTTAGATGTTTTCCTCCAATCCAAACTCTTTAGATTAGAGTTTAAAACCAACCAAATTCCATCTAGAAGTGGGTGTGAGAAACACCTGGGCATGGAAGACTTTCAATTACATGCAAATCACTTATTTGTATGAGAAAACTTGCATGAGAGATGAGGTGGCGCATAGGGAGGTCGGCGCATGAAAGAAATCCAACTAGTTTGGACTCTTAATTCTTTATCTGATTCAAATCATATTAGAACCAGATTAATAAAATTATACTCAATCTAATTAGGCTTTAAATTAATTAAATTAAATTCTAAATAAGTTAGGATTTGTTCAAGTCAAAGTCCTGATTAAATCAGGAACCAATCTTCCTTAGCGATTAGGTCATCTCATAATCTAATTGGGTCAAACAAAATTGAATCAAATTCAATTAGATTTGATCCAAACTTCTTTGCTCAATCAAATTAAGCTAATTAGTAATTTTATTGCTAATTAATTCTTTAAAAATAAAGTCCAAGATAACTAGAACTCCTGATCATAAGTTTCCATCCAGCGGAACTCCTAACCATAGAGTTCCTATCCAGTGGAACTCTTGACTCAGTAGGACTCTTCTTAATTATAGATGTAAAAAAAAAGTCTAGGATTTTTTATACATATTTGAAACCTTTTCAAAACTAGATCAACAAAAGTAATAAATTAATAATATTAATTTATTAAAATATATAAATAAACCCTAGATCTAGGATCTAATGTCATGATCTATGCATGCTAATAAATCTAAAATTAAATATTAAATAAAGATAATGATGTTGATCATATCAATATCAAATCAAGACTAGATCTAATCTATTGAAAAAAGAGATTGAATCTCTTTTATCTTTCATAAGTCAGAAACTCTACTTGCTGATTCGAGGCTGAGGTCATCGCTTCAAGCCGCACATATGTTCGGCCTCTACAGGAAGTCCATATGAAGCCTTGATCGTTGATCTGAAGTTCAGTAACTGAAAATCAACATAGTATGCTAGTACTGTGCTGATCCTTTTTCGGTGGTTGATGGCAAAACTCTTTCTTTGATCAACTTGGACATTCCAAAGAATCAAAGAAGAGTTAGAAGGATCTAAAAGAACTTTTCTCTCTCATTTAAATATCATAATTTTTGTCTTTACAAAGCATCATGCCCAAAGCCCCTTTGCCCCCAAGCTTGCCATGCCCAAGTACTCTCTCTTAGATCTAAAACCTATAAAAATCTCATACCCTAACTCTCTTTAAATAGAGAGTTATAATAGAGTCCTTGTTTAGGTCAAAAACCTAAAAGGGCATGTCCAAATTGAGCAAGGATTGGGTTAGATGCCTCCTCCAAATTTTATGGCACGAAAATTAGAGAAGTGGCACATAATATTTTCTCTTTCTCCCATGAAAAATTAGAAAAAAATCAGGTGGGTTGGCACCTCAAAGAGATAAGAAAATGTGATGTGTCAAACTCTATCCAATAGAGTCCTAGGTCAAAACAACTTATTTGTTTTGATCAATACCACAACCAATTTCCTCCTAAAAAGATGGGAGGCACAAAGAAGGCATGGATACTCTGTAGGGATGAGAAATCCCATGCCAATTCTAAGAAAAATTAGCATGGGGTGGTTTGGGAAGCAAGGTGGCGCAAGGTGGAAGAGTCCTAGTCACACTAGGACTTCTAGTTTTGACTTGGTCTAACTAGTTTTTTGAACCTAATTAAATCAAAAATAATGTAAGAAAATTAGAGGTGGTCTTAGTCCAACTAAGAGCTAAATTAAATTAGATTAAATTAAATTTAAATTTAATTTAATTTTTAATCAAATTAGAAATTAGGTGCATACAAATTCTAACTGAACAAGAACTTGTTCTCCATTGCAATTGGCTTGATCGCTATCGTGGGCGGTCAAAAATAAAATCTAACTCAAACTATATAGATAGGATGAATCAAGGTCGAATCCATAGAGATCATGTTAATTATATTTAAATAATAAATAAAAAATGATTAGAATTAATTAAGAATTGATTAATTAAAAAGGCTACTTAAACTAATTAAGAAAGCAAATTAAATAGCAAATTAATTAAGATGGAGTTGCAGGTATGGAGATAGATATTATCATCTATAATTTTTTAGGCATCACCTAGCTCTGATACCAAATTGTAGACCCATGATATCGCTCGAATGCCAATCATCTTTGACATCATAAGCACCGATACCATGTTGCAGAAGCTCCTGATCTTTAGCACGGACCTAAAGGAACCTATGACGTTCTTTATGGACAGCAAACCACCGATCCTCTACTTGGATCTGTGATGGGGCGCCTCCCTCTTTGGGCTTGAGGGAGACGCCCCCTTCTCTAGGGCTTCTTCAAGAACCCTAGGGTGGCAACTCTAGAGAAGAGAAGAAGAGAGTTCAAGAAGAAAAGGTCTGTATTGATTTCAACCTTTAAAATCCTAATAGAACCTATGTATTTATACATAGCCATTAGGCCCGACCAAAAATTTTTCTGGCTAACCCAATATACGAAAGCACTCACTGAGCCCATGTACACCTATGTCTCCCATGCTCTCATCCTTTGGATCTAGACCCGACCCATACATGAGTTAGCTCTCTTAAGACCTCTCAAACCAGGCCTTAAGATCCCTAGGATCAACCTAGACCCTAGCTCAAAATAGATCCTCACATAACTCTGCCCACATACTAAGCTGGCTTAGTCTCAGCACTGAGTCGGCTATGTTCCACTAGGTCGGCTTAGTCTGAAACTGAGCTGGCCCAGTCCTATGCCATGCCAGCAGTTCCGAACGCACAGCTCTCTATTTTGCCTATGCACTGAGACTTAGCCGATCCAGTTTTGGACTGAGCCGGCTAACCTGCAGAAAATCTTCTTTCTACAGTCTTGATTCCTCAGCTTTGGTTTCTTACTTCATCTTGTGTCTCAGATCTTCGAAGCACCAACCAAACCCTTGGAATCTCTGGAGACAACACCCTGACTCCTCCCGTGCCTCCCAAAGTTTGGGAGCACCACAAATCCTCACAATCTCCACCTTGGTGCCCCAAGCCTTGGAAAACCCCTTGGCAATGATCTCCTATACGATCCCGTTGTCCCTACGCACTCAATAGTACCTATGCTAACATCACCTCCGCCGATCTTCTTCAACTATTATGCACTCTTGAGGCCTTTGGGATGACCACTTCCATCACTGAAGACCTGTGCTTGCTTCTTGGCATCATCCTAAAATTGTAGGATCCCTTCTGCTTAGCAGTTACATCACTTTCTCTGGACTTTTCTGAAGAACCTATAGCATTTCTGCACCAGCACATGCTATACCACCTGACACGATCTCCTCAGAACTATGCCTATCCTCCTGCACATGCTACTCCATCCGAAACTGTGCATCACCGGTACTCTGAATTCATGTCAAATTTTCTCTCCAATTATGAAACCACCTCTTCGGAGCTCCACCTATATCCAAAGTCCATCTAATGCCGTAGAAGCTGACTTTATCATCGAGTCCCTCAAGGTCAATCACCCAATGCTATACTGCTGGGCCTGCCGCTATACCTCGAACACCGTCGCTACTCCTTCGAATCCTCCGCACTCTGCAGCCCTCTTCGAAGCCATCTCGGATACTTTTGTAACCCGTGGGCACCTTCAAAATCCAAGAGCTCATCCAACTCTTCTGAATCTAATGACTGAACCCTAGGAAATTCCATCCTAGTCCTTCTTTTCTACCCTTACATCAACCATCGGTTTAGTTGCGCCTGGAGAACCATCCTCCACCTGAACCGCAACTCTCCCTGATGCTCCTATAGAAGAAATCTAATCCATGATACTTACAGCTGCTAGAGACCTCCTGGCGCTCCCTGAGATCCCCTAGTTCTCCCTGAGACCTGCATCCAATCTTCCTAAGATACCACTGACACTGTTTACTGAGATACACTTCTCGACTGCTGCACTACCGAGCCTTTCTCAGCTCTGTGCCTCCAAGGTAGCACTCCTGTAGCACTCCAGCACTTCCTGACTCATCTCTGTGGCACTCTACAGCCATCCAGCCCTGACCTACTGGACCTCCATGGATCATCCATCTCCATCATTCTCTAGGCTTTGCAAATCCATGCTCTGGTCAAACTATTGAATACATCTCCGACTACTTTCCTACCTTCCTGACACCAAAGGACGTATAGTCACTTTTCAACCTTCCTTCAATCATTACCCCTTGGAAAACCTCTCTTCAACAGCCCTACACTATCCATCTTCCTAAAGAACCCAGATGCTCTCTGCTGAGATACCTTCCTCGACTGCTGCATTATCGAGCCTCTCTCAATCCTGCATCTTTAGAAAAATGCTACTGTAGCACTCCAGCACTTCCTATTTGTCATATAACCATCATACACCCAAACCTTTCCACCAAGATCGATCAGCAAATCATGCACCAAATCCTTCTACTCCAAAAAAATCTCTTCCTATTAATCCTCTCAACCTCCACCTTTAACTCGCTGCTCCCGGTTGGCCAAACCATAGCAATAACAAGATAGATTTGAGACATACCATGGAATTCTTGTGCTGATTTTTGATTTCACCTTGTACGACTTCTTCTTTTCTTTCATGCACCATCAGGCTCTGAAACCTGGCTCTGATATCATATTATCATCCACAACATTCCAGGCATTACCTAGCTCTGATACCAAATTGTAGACCCATGATATCACTCGAATGCTAATCATCCTTGACATCACAAGCACCAATACCATGTTGTGGAAGCTTCTGATCTTTAGCACGGACCTGAAGAAATCTATGATATTCTCTATGGGTAGCAAACCACCGATCCTTCATCTGGATCTGTGATGGGATGCCTCCCTCTTTGGGCTTGAGGGAGATGCCCCCTTCTCTAGGGCTTCTTCAAGAATCCTAGGGCGGCAACTCTAGAGAAGAGAAGAAGAGAGTTGAGGAAAAAAAGGTCCGTATTGATTTCAACTTTTAAAATCCTAATATAATCTATGTATTTATACATAGCCATTAGGCTCGACCAAAAACTTTCCTGGCTAATCCAATACATAAAAGCACTCACCGAGCCCATGTACACCCATGTCTCCCATGCTCTCATCCTTTGGATCTAGACTCGACCCATACATGAGTTAGCCCCCTTAAGACCTCTCAAACTAGGCCTTAAGATCTCTAAGATCAACCCAAACTCTAGCCTAAAATAGACCCTCACGTAACTTTGCCTGTGCATTGAGCTGGCTCAGTCTCAGCATTGAGTCGGCTAAGTTCCATTGGGTTGGCTCAATCTGAAATTGAGCCAGCCCAATCCTGTGCCATGCTAGCAGTCCCAAATGCGTAGCTCTCTATTTTGCCTATGCATTGAGACTTAGCCGACCCAATTTTGGACTGAGTTGACTAACCTACAGAAAATCTTCTTTCTACAGTCTTGATTTTTCGACTTTGATTTCTTACTTCACCTTGTGTCTTAGGTCTCCAAAGCACCAACCAAGCCCCTGAAATCTCCGGAGCCAACACTCTGACTCCTCTCATGGCCACCCAAGGCTTGGGAGCATCATTAATCCTCACAATAGATTCTCAAGGTTTTAATTGATCACTTATCTAACAGTTGATATTCTTTTTAATATACTTTAATTGATATCTAATCAATAAAGATATAACCTATCTTAGAGAGTACGGCCTGTACCCTTAGATCATAGTTCGTTCCTTAAAGTTATAGGCTAATCTACATTGATTTAGATATAATACCAAGAATTAATTTGAATATAATCTATCCCAAGAGCATTAACCATACCCGTAGATCATGGCTCATCCTAAGGGTAATAAACTATTTTAGATTAATTGCAAGAAAATAAAGAGATAAAAATATTATAACTAAAAATAGTCTTTATTATATATTAAAAAAATATATAAAAATATAAAATAAAAAATATCATCAAAATAAGATCACAATGATCTCTTGAGAAAGAGATGATCAGTCGAACATCAGAAAGCTTCTCGTTGAAATCTTCATCCTTGAAGCCTTGTAGAAGAATCTAGGCAACAGTAAGTGACAGAAATTCAGAATAGGAGAGAAGTTCTGATAGAGATGCAGGCTTTTATGGTCTGTTGAAGAAAAAAAGAAGAAAGAAGGAAGAAGGCCTTGAGAGAGAAACTTACAAAAGATAGCTTGCTAGTTGTTTAGGTGAGGAAAGAGAGGCTTTGAAGAGCTTTAAAGGGGTTTGGAAGGGCTTAGAAGACTTATTCCCCTAAGGAGGAGGGTTATGAGGGCTTATGGGATGTTTTTATAGAGAGAAAAGGAGAGAAATTAGATTAAAATTGAAGAAAAACAAAAGAAATCGAGTTTGGATTGAATTTTGCTCTCTAGAATAATTTTCTGCCATTAGATCGGATCTCAATGGTGCAGATTTGACCAAACTCAAACTTTTGTAGCTTAAATAGGACTCAGATTAATTTTTAGCCATTCCATCAAGCTTAAGATTAAATTTGGACCATTGGATGGCACTGGATCTTCCTTAATCAAGTCGAAGATGAATCCTAGCCATTGGATCTTGACCACCTCGCTTCCTGAACACTGGATCATGTAAATTAGCTGGGTACTATTCGAATCAAAGCAGGAATCGATGTGGACCATTGGATCTCCATCGGATCGAATGTAGATCGTCGGATCACATAATTACTATTCCTGTAGACCTTACAGACCAACTGCACCAAACACCGCAACCAATCACGCTGCGCTCTACCTAAGAAAATTATTGTTCTACCCCTATGAGTCGCGATGGATTTTTTGTGAACCCCTTAAGGGTCAGGTCTGCCACGTGGTGCACTTTGGTTTGCCGCGCTTGCTGAGCTGGCCGGTCTGCGAGAGAAACCATGGACCGATCGATCGATCTACCATGCACCAATTTTTTTTTTATTTAAAACTTCTGGGCTTCATAATTTTTTTTATTTTAGCTCCGATTTGAGTAAAAATTATTTTATTATGATCCATAAATTGAGCTATTTTCATCCATGATCTTATTTTCTATAAAAGATAAAATAAAAATATCAATTCTTAAGAAATAAGGATAAACTAATTAATAAATTAATACTTTTATACATATATTTTATATGTTTATCATGGCTTATCCCATAAACCAATTAAACTTGATCTAATCAAATTTAAATTAAATCTAATTAAATCTTATTCAATTAAACTCGATCTCAGTCATTTGGCTTAATCAAATTAAGTCAATTAGCAATTCTATTGCTAATCGATCCTCTTGTAACACTTGTACTAGGTCAAACATCAATCGCATTGAATGTTTAATCCTAAAACAATTCTTAATCATCGATCAACCATTCAATCAAATTGAGACCTTTTATCTATGTAATCCCATAGGTTTGAATATTAATCGATAGTATAGAAATAAATTTCTATATCAATTGAAATGACCATCTAGCAATGATACCCGATGGTCGGATAGGTCGATGTATAAAGCAACACTCTTAGAACCCATGTGGATATGATTTTCGTATAATTCATCCTCTTGACCTAAATGCTCATAGGATAACTCAGGATTTAATTGTCAACTTTGATTAGGCCATCCATATTATATTTCAAAATATAAAATCCATCTCATGGATTATCCTACCCAAGGTTTTGCTAAATTAAAATATAGCGATGCATTTTCTCCAAACTCTTGGAGTGGTCAATCCCATTTTGATCATTGACTGACTTTATAAGCACTTGACTATGCCCAGAAATCTTCCATTACTGAATTAGAAATTCAGATAGTCCAGCACCAAAGCACAGTAAGTTGCTTGTAAGTCATGATGGTGATCTCAGGTCTGAGGGACACTTATATCTATATCCCATCAAAGTAATTCTTGACAATAGAATACTCCAAAGTTGGTCATGTTCAGTGATGATGTATCTCTATATCTCATCTATATGCCATACTAGTGTCTCCACCTCCTTTGTTAAGAGGACAATTAACCTATATAGCATAGAATAGCCTACACTCGATAAACATTATCATCTTAGTTAATAACGTATCATTTGTTTGCAAATAATTTAAGGACTAATCAATAAATTCTCTCTTTATCAAAATTAAATAGTCCTAAGGGCTTCATCACAATAAATGAGTTCATTAGAAGATGTAGACTTTATGATGAAAAATATCAGAATATAATTTTATTCAATAATAAATTATTTATAATTATAAAATAGCACAACCATCAATAGACTGATGATTGACTTTGAAACATATTTTTTAATAACTTCTACTTATTCTAAAGCCACTCGATACAGTATCTAATATCCATGTTCGACTTGTGGTTATCGAACTCCTTTACCGCTAAGGCTTTAGTGAAGAGATTAGCCAGGTTCTCCTTTTCATTGACCTTCTGATAATCAATATCACCTCAATCCATAATTTCTCAGACCAGGTGGTAGCGGCATAATATGTACTTCATCCGCTGGTATGTCTTTGGTTCCTTCTCCTGAGCAATGACACTAGTGCTATCGCAGTAGAACAGGATCGGATCATCCAGGAAGAGTGCTACTCTAAGCTCAGTGATGAACTTTCTCAGCCACATAGCTTTCTTCACAGCATTGGATGCCGCAACATACTCTACCTCGCATATAGAGTCTGCCATAGTATGTTGCTTGAAACTCTTCCAGCAAATGGCTCCATCGTTTAGGGTAAAGATATAATCCGATATGCTTCTACTGTCATCATGATCAGATTGAAAGCTGGAGTCTATAAATCCTACAAGTTTCAAATTTGACTCACCATAAATGAGTCATAGGTCCTTAGTATTTCTAAATACATAAGGATGGTTTTCATCACTTTTCAATGGTTCTTTCTTGGATCAGATTAGTATCTACTTACTACTCCTAGTAAGTATGCCACATCTAGTCTCGTACATATCATGGCATACATGATAGATCTCACTGTCGAAGCATATGAGATTCTACTCATACACTCTCTCTTTAGAAGTTGTTGAATAATCTTTCTTAGAGAGAAAAATTTCATAGCCTATTGGAAGATAGCCCTTCTTGAAATTCCCCATGCTAAATCTCTTCAGCATAATTTTCATGTATGTAGATTGGTACAATCCAAGCATCCTATTAGATCTATCCCTATAGATCTTCATTCCTAGAATGTAGGATGCTTCTCCCAAGTCGTTCATGAAAAACTGAGATGGCAATCAAACTTTTATTTCTTGCAGTGCAGGAACTTCATTCTTAATTATAAGAATATCATTCACGTACAAAATAAGAAATATCATTATCGGACTATTTGCCCACTTATAAATGCAGGACTCTTCTCCATTCTTAACGAAGCCATACATTTTGATCACCTTATCAAAATGCACGTTCCAACTCCAAGATGCTTACTTCAATCCGATCTCCGAAGCTTGCACATCTTGGACTCATCTGTGGATGTAAATCCTTCAGGTTGTATCATGTACATCTCTTTGGTCAGCTCTCCATTCAAAAAAGCTATCTTCATATCCATCTGCCAGATCTCATAGTCCAGATGGACAGCTATCGCAAGCATTATCCGAATGAATTTAGGCATGGCTATAGAAGAGAACATCTCGTCATAGATAGTCAATACCATAATATTGACGATATTCCTTGGCAATCAGATAGGCTTTATAGGTCTTCACCTTTCTATCCGTACTCCTCTTTCTTTTGAAGATATACTTATATCTAATGGATTTAACCTATTCAGGTGAGTCAACCAATATCCATATATTGTTGATCTTTATGGACTTCATCTCGAACTTCATGGCCTCAAGCAATTTCTTGGAATTAGATCTCTACATAGCATCTATGTAGGTGATCGGATCTTCATCATTCTCATCGAGTTTGATGGGATCATCATCCTGGACTAAGAAATCATAATATATGTCCAGCTAATGCAGTACTCTATCGGATCATCTTAATGGTGCAGGAGGCTCTGGGTTTGATCTGATCAAATCTAGTTTAGGTTCGGCTACTGGTGTTGGTTTTTCTACCTATTGAACTTTCTTAAGTTCAACCTTAGAGGCAATAGTTTCTTCATCAAAGAACTTCTTTTCTAAAAAGATTGTCTATTATTAATAAATATATTTTATTCTTCAGCATGGTAGAAATAGTAACCCCTAATTTTCTTAGGAAACCCTATAAACACATACTTATCATATCAAGATTCAAGTTTATCTATATACAAATATTTGACATAAAACGGAAAACCCCAAATCCGAAGGTGAGAGATTGTAGGCCTATGCCTAACCCATATCTTATATGGAGTCTTTGTAATAGATTTTCTTGGTACATCGTTTAATATAAAACATGCAGTCTTAAGAGCATAACCCTAAAATAAAATAGCCAGACTAGCAAATCCCATCATGGATCGAACTATATCTAGCAAGGTTTGATTCCTCCTTTTCGATATACCATTATGCTGTGGTGTCCCTGAATGAGTCCATTATGAGAGAATCTCATTCTCTCCTAGATATGTCAAGAACTCACTGGATAGGTATTCACCTCCTCAATCTAATTGAAGAGTTTTAATATCTTTTTTAGTTTATTTTTTTATTTTATTTTAAAATTATTTGAATATTTTAAATGAATCTGATTTATATTTCATCAGATAGATATACTCATACCTAGATAGAAAATTAATCTAATTAATTTTTTAAAGATATTGATCATATCAACAAAATCCTACAACTAGGATCGTAATATGACATATATGCATCAAAAAATCTAAAAATAAAAATAACATGCAGTAAATCATATTTACTGATGCTACACTAATTATGTTTAGATCATAATGTCTTGCACGGGTAGTCGATCACCACAACTGATATACCATCAGGGAGGTCCTCTCACCACAACATAGCTACACACATCGTCTAATCTCTACAGATCATCCACATGAGGTCCTAGTCCCGATCGGCTCCTCCTGCATGCTAGCTTGATATTGGAAGCTTTGATGGCTGATGTTAATCGAACTGATTCGATCTCCCTGCACCAATTTTTTGGACACTCCAAAACACTAGCAGAGATAAAGGAGAGGTAGAGGAGGCTCTCCTAGAATATTTGTGAATTTCTGACACTCATAACTCATAGAATCTCTTCCTAAACCCTAGGCAGAAACCCTAGGGTAACACTCACCCAAACCCTATTCCTCTCTTTCTCTCAACATTTCTCTTGGGAATTTTGAATTTTTCCTCACATAGAAGTGGGCTCACACAAATGTGTTTCTCGCTCTGTAGGATGTGTGCATGCCCCAGTGAAAAAGCCCTTTTTATTTGCACCATTCAGAGTCCAAAATGCATGGAGTGATAGGGATAAGGTGGTTGTCCATTCAAATTCAAACTCCATTTGAATTTGAATGACAACTAACAAGGACTTATCCATTGGGGTGTGAGAAGGTAGGGAATGCACCCTCTTGTGCATGGAGAACATTTCACAAGATTCTAATTCTCATAGAAAAGGGAGTAGGTGCAAGTCAAGGTTGGTGCAGGGAAGACTAGTCAAACTAGTCTTAATAGACCTTATCCAATTAAGACCAATCCAAGCCAGTTTGGCTAGGCCCAATTAGACCATATCAAATCCAACTTATTTAGACTGAAATTAACTTAATTAAATTTTAATTAAATTAAAAATTAATTAAGCCCAACTTTTGATCAAATTAGGAAACAAACCTCCTCGATGATTAGGTTATCACATAACCTAATCGGGTCAAACCCAATTGAGTCCAATTTAATTGAACTTGATCCAAAACTCATCACTCAATCAAATTGAGTTAATTAGTAATCAAATTATTAATTAAACCTCTCATAAATATAGAGTCCAAATTTAGTGGGTGTTCAGGCAATAGAGTCCAATCTATATGAAACTCTTGATCGAAGAGTTCCAAACCAATGGGACTCTTGACCTCAGTATCCTAAATAAGTGAAACTCATGATCACAGAGTCTCAGACTAGTAAGACTCTCGATCGCAGCATTCTAAACAAGCAAGATATAGAGTCCCAATATAGTAGGACTCTTGGTCGCAGAATTTCAGTCCAATGGGACTCTTGACCATATAGTTTCAGTCCAGTGGGACTTTTCATCAGCCATTAGATCAGGTAGAAACATCTAATGTGTATGACCCTGTAGGTTCGAACCTAAGCTAGTAGTATAGGAATAACTTTCTATACTAATCAATGTGACCATCTAGCAATGGTATCCGATGTTCGGATAGGTCGAATAGTTGCAATCATAATATTCAAGACCTACTTGAATATGGTTACTGTATAATTCATTCCTTTGACCTCTATGCTTAGAATGACTGGGAGTTAGACTATCAATCCTAAAAAGTACATTCATATCATGTCTCAATGTAATCAATTCTATGACTCTTCATAAGGACTACCCTGATCAAGGATTTGTTAAATTGAAACATAATTCAATACAACTCCTAAAATCCGAAGTGCTCATTCCCATCTTCATTCACACATCGACTCTTCAAGTATTTGACTGTGCCCAGAAACCTTCCATTACTGAATTAAAAATTTAGGTATTCCGGCACCAAAGCATAATGGGTTGCTTGAAAGTCACCATGGTAATCTTGGGTTGAAGAGACACTTATATCTATATCTCATCAGAGCAAATCTTGATAGTAGAAAGCTCCGAAGTTGGTTACGTTCAGTATAGATGTACCCCTATATCTCACCTGCATGCTATACCAGTATCTCCATATTTCTTGGTTAAGAGGATAATCAACCCATATGGAACATAATGACCTACACTTGATAAATATTATCGTCCTTGGTAACAACGTATCATTTGGTCGTGAATAAATTTAAGGGCTAAATGATAAATCATTCTTTATCGATTCTAAATAGTCCTAAGGACTTTATCACAACATAGAAGTTCATTAGAAAACGCAAAAAAATTATGATAAAAATATCAAAATAATATTTATTCATTTATAATTCATGTACAAATATAAGAAATAACTTAACCATCAATAGGCTGGCGATTGACTTTGGGATACTATTCCTAACACTATAGGGTCGGACTGATCTAGTGCTCGGGTTTGGGCAATAGTATGTTGTGTGCATGTGGGATGCACCCAACATGGACAAGTGCACGTGGGTGCACATGTTGGAGCATTTTCATGGGGTCTACTTCCCCTTACCCATGCACCAAGTCTATTCATGGGGTTCAGGAGGCCTGTTGTGCTATCTAGTGGCTAGGAGAGCTTATAGTTGGGATCAAATTGCAGATTTCACTAGGGTTTGGTTTTGGAGCTTGTAAGAAGGCCAGATAGCTATAGATAGGAGTCTTGGGAAAATATCTTAGATGATGCAAAGACTAGGCAGGGAGCATTGAAGTGCTACAGTAATGCTTCCTTAGAGATGCAGGGCTGAGAGAGGCTCGATGGTGTAGCAGCCGAGGGAGGTATCTCAGCAAAGAGCATTAGGGGCATCTCAGAGAGACTGGGAGCAAGTTTTAAGAAGAGCTAAGAGATCTCAAGGAGTACCACAGGCATCAAGCAGTCGAGAGTGTCCTGAAATAGCGGGGTTGCCTAGGGATAAAGGCTGGAGCATGATGTAGAGGCTGAGAGTCTCACAGAGTATCTAGAGGTGTAGAGGATCCTGGACTAGTAGATCTATGAGGAGGTCTTCTTGGGTTATTTGAGAGCATTATATGGATGAGTTTTTCTAGGTTGAGAGAGAGGGTTTATGAGTTGAGATTGTATTTCTTCTATTGTTCTTTCTCAATAGTGAAGCATTGCATGTCCTGTGGATGTAAGCACTTGAGCCAAATCACGTATATGTTGTGTTTATTTATCTTCTTCTATCCTTCCATAGCAACAAAGTAGTGCCATATCTCCTACAAGTGATCTCGGGCGAGTCTGCAGTTGATTGATCTTTCCTAACATCCTCTTCTCCACATGTCTTATATAGCTAACGCCTCCTTGAGATCAGGTTATATAGATGAATGCCTAAGAAGAGAGACTCCTAAGAAAGGTTCTTGGGAAAGCCAAGAAGTGTTCTTGGCAGTGGCAAAGGGAGATGTCCAAGAAGAGTTCTTGGAAACTAAAAAGAAGAGGAGCCCAAGAAGAGTTCTTGGCAAGGGAGGAAAGAAATCAAGATAGATTCTTGACAAAGAAAGGAAAGAAGTTAAGAAGAGTTCTTGATGGAAAGAAAATGATTAAGGCATGCAGATTTTCTTGAGAAGGGAATCAAGTAACGTATTTAGAGAGAGTCCTTGATACATTCTTTTGTGGATGACCATTGGAGGGCACACGTTTGGATGCTTCATGGAATCCAATTAAGCATCGAGCAATCCAAGATTAGCTTGAAAGGTACCCCTATTCCCATATATGTATTCTTCCTTCTTGCATCATTGTTTCCTTTATTTCATGTTTGATTGCATTCATCAAGGTGATTTTGGATTTTTGGGGTTCAAATCAAATGTAATTAATCATTGATTATATCAAAAATTTTTAAAATATATTTTTTGCTGTGCATCCAAATCCCAATAGTGGTATCAAAGCCATCCTTGATTGATTCAATCAAACTTTATGTTATTGTTGTGATATATATTAGATATAATTCATCATATGATGTTAATTTTCTACATGATGTTTTATCATTGATTTGTTACATCAATCATCAACAATAGAAATTTTATCCATGATTAGACCTTGGTATGAGATGCCAAGGATTGATAACTTGTATGACAAGTTGGGGTAGCGCCCTATCTTTAGAATCTTGCCATGGAAAGGTTGCCTCACGAGTGTGATGCACAAGGCAGGGGCAGCTCCAATGGCAGAAATTTTTGGTAGCAGAAAATTGCAGCAGGGGCATCCCAATAACCATTCTTCTACATATTTTGGTTAGGTGGTTTGTGGCTAAAATTTCTAATTGAAGGAGGCATGCCACCATGTCTTACAGCTCAAGAGTTGGAGGCTAAAAATTGATCCATGGAAGAGAGATGCAATGATCACAAACCTAGGGTTTTGGATGAGTTTGATGTTGATTGAAATTCATTGTCCTAATGAGATTAGGATTTATGATTGAAGATCAACTCAAATTCAAAGTCTTAATTAGATTAGGATTCTTGCGGAATTAAAATTAACCAAGTTTTCATTGTCCTAATGAGATTAGGATTTATAATTGGAAATCAACTCAAATTCAAAGTCCTAATTAGATTAGGATTCTTGCTAAATTCTAGTTGACCAAGTTTTCATTGTCCTCATGATAATAAGATTTATGATTGAAAATCAACTCAAATTTAAAGTCCTGATTAGATTTGGATTCTTGCTGAATTCAAGTTGACCAAATTTTCATTGTTCTAATTAGATTAGGATTTGAATCATGGTTGACTAAATCTTCACAAACCTAATTGAATTAGGATTTGTTTAAAAGTTAGTTGACTTAAGTCAAATATTAACACAGGTTGACTTATAATTGATATTGGATCAAGAGTTGAATCCAAATCAAATCAAAATGCAAATCGGTCCAAAAGTTGGACCAGGAATACATGAAAACCCTATATGGGCCTAGGGCTTATAAAATTAAACATCATAGTGCCTCTATGATATATGTATGAATGATATCACAATTAGAATAACATAAGTAGTTTAATTCATGCTTTATAAATATTATAAATTACATGATGGATGGTTATGGACTAAAAGGATCCATGTGATAGATCAATGAATGTATCTATGATGAATGTATCTGGAATGGATATATCTATGATGGCTCTAATTTTATTTGATAAAAAAGGGGCTAGGCACCCCTGCCTTATGTATTATTGGTGCGAAATCTAGTCGATGCCAGAACTGACTGGAGCTGGAGAAGTCGAGGTCGCCATCGGGACCTACAAAAGAAGTCCAAACCAGAGGAGGGGTGGCTCCAGCAGGATCCTCCGATGGTCAAGTCAGCTCTTTCGACCAACAAAAATGGAATGCTCAGTAGAGAAAATAGCAGAGTTTTGAGAAGGAGAATGAGAGCTTGGAGAAAACGTATCTGGAGGATCTCTTTTATAGATGAAGCCTATAACAAACTGATAGTGACGGCCACAACCATCTGGTAGTGGGCCATTCGGAGCCACGTGAAGTTTGTTACGAAGAGTAGTGTCCATTATCATGACGTGTCTATTGTCGTGACATGCAGGCAATTGAGATTTAATTATTCAAGCTCGAAGGAGGTAGGCGTTGACAGTGTAGAGCTTCAAGCTTCATCAATTCTAAAGGAGTTCAAACTTCTTCAAGATCGTCTGTGTGTAAGTGGGTTCATGCTGTGTAGATTGTTGGATCCACGTAGGTGTGGAGGCCCTCCCAGATGACTGCATGGAGTTTGATCGGAAGGGGTTCGGAAGTCCACTAGAGAAATCCTGAAGGAAGTCCATCGGAGGAACCCAGAAGGAGGTCTGTTGGAAGAATCTGCATGTAGATCGGCTGGAGGAGAAATCTGAAGAAAAATTCATCTGATGGAGGAATCCGACTAAAAGAAAAGTTCGAAAGAAGATCGATTGATGGAGAAGTTCGGAAGGAGTTCGACTGATATAGAAGTCTAGAAGGAGTTCGACTGATGGAGAAGTCTAGAAAAAGTTCGATTGATGGAAAAGTTTGAAAGGAGTTTAGCTGATGGAGAAGTCCGAAAGGAGTTTGGCTGATATAGAAGTCTGAAAGGAGTTCGACTGATGAAAAAGTTTGAAAGAAGTTGGACTGATGGAGAAGTCTAGAAGAAGTTCGATTGATGGAGAAGTCCGAAAGAAGTTTGGCTGATGGAGAAGTTTAGAAAGAGTTTCGCTGATAGAGAAGTCTGGAAGGAGTTCGGTTGATATAGAAGTTTGGACGGAGTTTGACTGATGGAGAAGTCCAAAAGGAGTTCGACTAATATAGAAGTTCAGAAGGAGTTCAGCTGATAGAGAAGTCTGGAAGGAGTTTGGCTAATATAGAAGTCCGAAAGGAGGAATCCATGATTGAAGCTCTTCTACGATTACAAATTACATTTGGCTGAGCATCAGACCAAACTTCGGTGGGAGCGAGGTTTACCCCCAATAATAGTCTCCCTACTCCTGAGTTCAAAATTCGAAGGGAGAAAGTAAAAAGGCAACTATCGAAGTTTTTTTTTGAGTTTTTGCACTCATCAAGTTGATATGTTTTGGCATTTATCGTGCTGGTGCCGAAGCTTTTTAAATCTAAAATGGATTTGAGAAGATGGCCCTTCATATTTCCCACCAAAACTCTATCCTAGGTACGGTGCTATAAAGACTCCATCTATCGCCACTTCTCTATTATGATGAATGGGACACGCGACGCATGCCGATTGACCAAAGTCGATCCATAATTATAACTATCTCGGATTGCCTCTAGCTATTTAAGGCCTTCTTCTCTTATCTGGAAGTCATTCTTGCCCAAGTTTTCTTCTTCCTCCAGTCTTCGTTCTTCTTCCAACCTAGGGTCTTAGCTTCCTCCCTCATCTTCTTGGATTCTGGATGCCCTTTCGACTGGTTCTCATTCCACCCACCATCTTTTCGTCCTCTCCAAATAGCTTAGGTCAGTTTTCCAATCCTTCTCTTTAGTTATTCATACTTTTTAGCTTCTTGCTCCTCCGATTTCTCTGTGGCAATATTTATCCTATATTTTTCCTTGATTTTTGGGGGTTTTCTTAGGATTTTATTTTGATCTGAATATCTTTCGAAACCTCTCACTCCCTTGGTTCTTAGAGCTCGCTCGGACCGACCTTCCTACACCCTCCACCTCTGACCGACGTCGAACCTTGGAACATGCCTCACTTGTCCTTCATCCCAGACACCATCCCATCCATTCTTACTCTAGATGATCTTTCTCTAATCCAAATTCAAAATGGAATTCTCCTAGAATACGACCTCGAACTTCCTAGTTCGGATGACCGAGTCAATTCTCCTCCGATTGATCGATTTTGCTTGTACTTAGAGACCTTGCATGCCGGGCTTCGGCTCCCACTGCCCTTCTTTGTAGTTGTCCTCTTTCAGTTTTTGAACATCTCCTTCACATCCATCATATTGAACTCCTTTTGGTTAGTCATAGGCTTCCTTTTCCTCTGCCACTTGGCCGAAGTTCGGCCGACTGTCTTATTACTCTTAAACTTCTACACTTTTAAATGCCATCCTTCCGCAAAGGACTGGTGGTACTTCTCCCCCCAGTTTGGCAAGAATGGGTTGCTGAAAGGCGCTCCTTCTTTCATTCATAACTAAAAAAAAATGTACTTCTTCATCCAATGTCCCATCTTATTATTAGATCTTCCTCCTTGGGGTCACATTAGGGAGTCAGTTCGTCAAGCTCCCAGCTTAGATAAAGCCGACCTTGATTCCTCCAATAAACTTAAAACATTTCAAGCTCCTTTTCTTCTCGACCTTCTAAAAGAACAGACCTTGTTCAACCTAGGCTTGAGTCTTCTCAATCCTACTGGTATATTTTTCTACTTTTCAAATTTTTTGTGCGATTTCACATATATATACTGTCACTGATCGCGATTCCTTTTCTATTATAGAAATGGATACTAAAGCTGCCAAAATGCTCACCAAGGGGCTTTACACCCATAAGAGGAAAGAAGAAGCGCTAGGTGGTAGCTCAAAGAGGGCGAAGGTTAGCACTCCAATCTCTGTGGCCCCTACCATCACTGCCATTGCTTTTGAGGTTATCGCCAGCACCGAGGTTACCCCAACTGCTGAGGTCGGCACTGTTGGTGCAGATTTCATGCCTCCTGTGCCCTTGGGCCCTTCCAGCGGAGATCAAGCTCTGGAGATTCTTGCTGAGGGAGAGATGGTGGAAGGAAAGAAGAAAAAGAAAGTGGTCGCAAAGATGCTCCGCAAGGCTCATCCTGGCGAGCCAAGCGTTGACCACGGTGAATTAGAAGAAGACCCCTTCAATGATCCAAAGATCGTTCGACATTTAACTGATAAATTTGCCATGCCAGAGGTGGTGGACCGCATGGCCAATCTTGACCCCCGATAGCTCATTTGGGGTTCTCTCAGATTCATCCTCAAGATGATTACTCCGTTGCTCAACTTTTTCTATTCTCTTTCATTCTTTTCTTCTTCTTCTTTTTTTAACATCAATCATTTATTGCAGTTGGATCACCAAATGCTCGCCTACATCAAGAGGGCGCACCATCAGGAGGTGGAAGTATGGAAAGGGTTTCTTCATTCTCTTTGCTTTAGGTTGGAGGTTCATTTGGGACCACTGGACGGGCCCCCCTTCCCTCCTTTTTTCTTGGCTTAGGTTAGCATGGCCTTCGACTTTGCCCACATTAGGATGAGGTCCTCCTCCTATTCTTAGTAGGGCTATAGGGACATGAAAGGACCGTTGAGGGGGCCTCTCCTTGCATCCTGGCTTAAGTAACCAAGGTCTTCACTTTAGCTCAATGTTAGGATGAGGTTATCCTTCCATTCCTAATAGGGCTATAAGGGCACAAAAGGGTCGTTGAAGGGGCCTCTCTCCACATCTCGACCTAAGTAATCGAGGTTTTCACTTTAGCTCAATGTTAGGACGAGGTTCTCCTCCTATTCCTAACAAAGCTATAGAAGTACGAAAAGGATGTTGAAGGAGCCTCTCCCCGCAACCCAGCTTATGTAATCGAGGTCTTTACTTTAGCTCAATGTTAGGATGAGGTTCTCCTCCTATTTCTAACAGGACTATAGGGGCACGAAAGGGCTGTTGAAGGGGCCTCTCCCCGCATCCCGGCTTAAGTATCCGAGGTCTTTGCTTTAGCTCAATGTTAGGACAAGATTCTTCTCCTATTTCTAACAGAGCTATAGGGGCACGAAAGGGCCATTGAAGGGGCCTCTTCTCGTATCCCAACTTAAGTAACTGAGATCTTCACTTTAGCTCAATGTTAGGATGAGGTTCTCCTCCTATTCCTAATAGCACTAACTTCATCTAATGACAAAGTTTGGAAGGCTATTTTCTATCATCATAGTTTTGCATCAAGATCGAAGATATTAAAAAAAGAAGATTTTATTGAAATGAGATTATTGATAGTACATACGTAAGTTCTCCAAGTTCCATGGACGTGAGAGATCGGTGCCTCCGAGCTCCTTCAAGTAGTAAGTTTTAGATCGAACGACTCTTTGACTTCGTACGGACCTTTTCAATTTGGGGCGAGCTTCCTTGATTCTAAGGTTGTGAAATGGCTGCTCGTCGAAGTACCAAGTCCTCCACTTTGAATATTTTGCCTTTTACTCTAGGGTTATAGTAACTAGCCACTCTTCATCTATAAGTTGCCATCCTAACTTGGACTTCTTCTTATTTTTCCTCTAATAGTTCGAGATTTTCTCTGAGATCCTATGAATTACATCACTTGCTGAAGGCTACAACCCATGTCGACGATAGCTTGAGCTCAATCAAAATGACTGCTTCCATTTCGAAAGTCAGAGCGAACGACGTTTCTCCAGTTGGCAGCTTCTGGGTAGTTTGGTATGCCCATAGGATGTGGTAAAGCTCGTCCGCCTATGTCTTCCTTGCTCTTTCAAGTCTTGCTTTGATGCCTTGCAATAGGATTCTGTTGGTCACTTCAGTTTTGCCGTTTGTCTGTGGATGGGCTATTGATGTAAAATGATGGAAGATGTTTAAATCTTCACAAAATTTGGCAAATTTTGCTCCGACAAACTATCGCCCATTATCTATTATGAGGGTTTGAGGTAGGCCAAATCTGCAAACAATCAACTTTCAGATAAAGTTCTGCACTTTTGCTTCAGTGATTTTTGCTAGAGGTTCAGCCTCGACCTACTTTGTAAAATAATCTATCGCCACCAAGAGAAACTTACGCTGTCTAGATGCCATGGAAAAAGGTTTGAATATGTCCATTCTCCATTGAGCAAATGGCTATGGGACGCTTAGGGGTGCAAGTTCGGAAGCTGGCTGTCTTTAAATATTTGCATTTCTCTAACAGCGGTCACATTTTTTGACATACTCTATAGAATCATGGTATAAGGTTGGCCAATAGTAATCCTGCCAAAGTAGTCTATGTGATAAGGATCTAGCCCCTATATGACTTCCGTAGATTCCTTGATGCACTTTCCATAATGCAAAATCGGGTTCTAAAAGTTGGAGACATCTCAAGAGCGGTAGAAAATATGATCTTATGTATAGCTTGCCTTCATATAGAACATACCGAAAGGCTTGATTTCTAAGTTTTCAAGCTTCTTTTGGGTCACGAGGAAGAGCTCCATCCTTGAGGTAAGCAACTAGTAGGTCGATCCAGCTTGACTCATGCTCGACTTGCATAATGGACTATGACTCCTCTAAACTTGAGCATTTCAGAACTTCAAAAAAATACTTTCTTGGATAGTTCAGCTGAGGCTAAAGTGGCCAACTTAGAGAGAAGATTGGCTTTTGTATTTTCTTCCCTCGAAATCTATTGGATGCTAAAACTATTAAAGATCGAAGTCAAGTTCTTCACTTTCTTGAGATATTTTATCATGCTTTCCTCCTAGGCTTCATAACCACCGCTAACCTGTCCGACCATCGGTTGAAAATCCCTATAGACTTGGAGCCGATCTGCTCCCAACTCTTTAGCTATCTTCATCTCAACGATCAAAGCTTCATATTCGGCTCCATTATTAGTTGTAGGAAATTCAAAGTACAATGCATATTCGACAATGATCCCTTCTGGGTTAACCAAGATCAACCCTGCATCTACACTAGAAGCATTAGATGAGCCATCTACATATAGGACCCAAAAACCTTCAGGAAGGTTGGCTCTTTATTCAGGAGCTCGGTTACAACCGTAGAATGCTGGTTTTGTCCTATTTAAGCTCAGCTTCATCTGGGATGGTGCATTCAACTATAAAATCTATCAATATTTGGGCTTTGATCGATGGTCGAGGTCGGTAGTTGATGTTAAATTTTGTAAGCTCAATTGCCCATTTTGCAATTCTTTCGAAGGCGATCGTCCGATGAAGGACTATTTTAATTAGTTGATCAGTGAGGAGAGTTATGGTGTGCCCTTGAAAATAAGGTTAGAGCCTCCGGGCTGCAATCAGCAAAGCATAAGTTAATTTTTCTAACTTAGTATACCTGGTCTCGGCATCCCTCAAGACTTGGCTCATGTAGTAAATTAGCTGTTGTACTTTTGCCTCCTCTTTGACTAGACTATTGCAAGGGCCGCTGGGGAGACCACCAGGTATAGAAATAATTCTTCTTTGGATTCGGGCTTTGCTAATAAAGGAGGTGAACAAAGGTAATTCTTTTACTCTTTAAAGACTTGTTGACATTCGGTAGTCCAGCAAAAGTTCTTCGACTGCTTTAAGACCTGAAATAAGGGCATACATCGCTCGACCGACCTTAAGATGAAGCGATTCAGGACTATCATCTTTCCAGTCAGGCGCTGAACTTCTTTAATTGATTTTGGAGTAATCATCTCTTGAATGACCCAAATCTTCTTTGGATTTGCTTTGATTCCACGCCTCGACACCATGAATCCCAAGAACTTTTCTGAAGTTACACCGAAGGTGTATTTGATTGGGTTTAGCTTCATCTTGTATCTTCTGAGGGTCTGAAAGTCTCTTCAAGGTCAATAATGGAATTTATTGAAGCTCAGCTCTTGATAAGCATGTCATCTATATGTCTTTTGGACAGGCCTTATTCAACTTTTTGAAGCCTATGCACATTCTCCACTTGCCATTCACCTTTTTGATGGGCACGACATTGGAGACCCAATTCGGATAGTTGACCTCTTGGATGAATCTGGCCTTAAGGAGCTTGTCAACTTCCTCTGTAATTGCTTTCTACCTCTCTGAAGCATGGCTATGCATCTTTTCTTTCACTGATCGATGTTTAGGGTTGACAGCCAGGCGATGTTCCATGACCTCTGCATCTATCTCGGGCATGTCGTTAGGGACCCAAGCAAAAATATCCATGTTCCTCCGTAGAAATTTGATAAGCTGCTCACATATTTCTTCTGCTAGGTTGGAGCCGATCTGCACCGTGTGCTCCATTTTCGTCATTCAGTGGAACGAAAATAAGGTCTTCCATAGGCTCACCCCGCTCTTCCATCAAATCATCACGGACATCCAGCCCATCGACTAGGCAAAGGTCGGGTTGGCCACTTTTTTGTAGGGTGATGGAGTAGCAATGCCATGCCAGAGCCTAATCTCCTCTAACTTCTTCGATCCCATAGCTTGTTCGAAACTTCATTTTCAAGTAGTATGTCGACACTACTATCCAAAGTGCATTTAGGCTAGGTCGATCGAGGATTGCATTGTAAGTGGATGGTGCTTTCACTACTAAAAAATTCACTCATGTCCTGGACTGTCTTGGATATTGCCCTACAGCCACAACTAAAGTTATTATACCTTCAACTGGTACTACATCGCCAGTGAAGCCTACCAATAGAGAGTTCCTTGATCCAAGCTGACTAGTAGGTATAGACATTTTGAAAAAAGCATCATAAAATAAAATATCGATCGAACTTTCATTATCAACAAGGACACAGCGTACATCATAGTCAGTAATGTTTAGAGAGATTACAACCATGTCGTTTTGCAGAAACTGAACTCCTTGAGCATCTACTTCAGTGAAAGTTATTTGTTCTTCAGTTCTCCACTTCTTCACTTCCCCTACCAATCCACCAGCCTCTCCCCACTGAAGTGCCCTAGAAATGATGTTGATGATGCCAAGGGATGGTCGATCTTCTTGTTGCTCTTCTCTCCTTGATGGTTTGGGATGGGGCAGTGCCCTTGGCTGATCTTTTCTTACTTTAGGTCGATGTCGTAGGAATCGACCAAGCTGACTTGGCCTGATGAGCTCCTCAATCTTGTCTTGGAGATGGATGCATTCCCTAGTATTGTGACCATGGTCGTGATGGTAAAGATAGTATTTGTTAGGATTGTGCTTGTCAGGATGAGTGTGCATCCTCTCCGACCTTGACAGTTGCTCCTTGATCTTCATCAATACTTGAGTCTTTGGAGCATTGAGGGGGCCGTAGTTGTGAAATCTTCTAGGAGGAGAATCTCTTTGCACCCTTCTATCAAGACTTCTTTGACAATAAGCTCGAGGAGGAGTTCAAGCTCTCTTGCACTCGGAAGGAATCCGAGAGCACGGTCAAACTTCATTCAACTTTTCTTCAACTATGGGCCTGCTAGATTCACCCATCAATCGCTCTCCTACGATTTTCTCATCCTTCAACTTGAAGGCTTCTTCAACTTGGGCATATTCTTCAGCTCGAGCTAGTAGATCGATAAAATTCCTAAGATACTTCTTCTCTAGGAAGAACAATAGATCATTTTGAAGGCCATCCTTTAGCACGGCCATGGCAACAGACTGGTCCAGATTTCAGACCTCAAGGGCATTGAAGCGGTTGATATAAGTCCAGATGGATTCCTCTTTTTTCTGCTTGATATGGATGAGAGAATTCGAGCCTCATTAGAGACGTCGCTTGCAGATGAAGTAAGCCACGAATTGATGGCTCATCTGATCGAAAAAGAAGATTATACCCGACTTCAGCATCGAGTATCAATTTCTTGCTGCTTCATTCAGAATAGATGGAAAAGCTTGGCACAAGATGGAGTTTGATGGGCCATAGAGCAACATCATGATCTGGAAGGCCTTCAGGTGGTCGACCAGATCAGAGGTCCTATCATAGCTTTTGAATTATGGGAGCTTAAAGTTTGGTGGGATCGGTTCCTACATGATTTAATGAGAGAAAAGAGGATTGGTGCAGATATCATTACCATGAGAGAAGGGAGCCTGGCAGAGTTTCTCAATTCTTTGGTTTATTTCCTATAATTTTTGATCAAGAACATCATCTCGATCATAGATCCAGGAAGGCTTTCGACTGTAGATAGGAAAGGTTTCTTCTGGAGAGGAATTATGGTTAGAACAAGGTTCTTTCACTCTCTATTTTTTCTTCCCAGGAGTGACGAGTTTACTGACCCAAGTATGCCTCCTTAGGATCGATTCTTGACACCCCGATGGAAGGTTTTTCGATGGAGCCGCCATCGGGGGTTGCTACATGGCCTGCACTATTTCGATAAGACCTCGAACTTGCTGCATCAGTAGGTAGAACTACTCTGGATCTACCATGGCCACTAGTGGAAGGGGTTGAGGCACTGGTGATGGGATAGGGATGAGCAGATCTGGCTCAGATCTAATGGCAGAAGCGACAAATCGCTAGGTGGTTGTCTTCTTTGGAGTCATTTCTAAGCTGAAAAGATTGAACATAGATGGATCTTGAAGGATTAAAAGAAGAAAAGGATCAAGATCGATTGGGTACTCCTTTTAGAATAAGGACTTCAGAGTACCTTCCTCTAGTGTTAATTCTATTGATGTAGAATCTGATCAACGTCGGAACTAGCTAGAGCTGGAGAAGTCGAGATTGCTGTCGAAACCTACAAAAAAAGTCCAAATCGGAGAAGGGATGTCTCTGGCAGGATCCTTCAATGGTCAAGTCAGCTCTTCTGACCAACAGAAATGGAATGCTCATAGAGAAAGTAGCAGAGTTTTGAGAAGAAGAATGAGAGCTTAGAGAAAATGTATCTGAAGAATTTTTTTTATAGATGGAGCCTATAACAAACTGATAATGATAGCTGCAATCGTTTGATAGTGGACTATTCGAAGCCACATGAAGTTTGTTATGAAGAGTAGTGTTCATTATCATGATGCATCTATTATCCTGACATACAGGTGGTGGAGATTTAATTATTGAAGTTCGAAGGAGGTAGGTGCTGGCGGTGAAGAGCTTCAAGCTTCATCAATTCCAGAGGAGTTCAGACTCCTTCAAGGTTGTCTGTGTGTAAGTGGATTCATGCTGTGAAGATTGCTGGATCTGCGTAGGTGTGAAGGCCCTCCCAGATGACTGCATGGAGTTCAATCGGAAGGGGTTCGAAAGTCCACTAGAAAAATCCTGAAGGAAGTCCATTGGAAGAATCCAGAAGGAGGTCTGCTGGAAGGATCTGCATGTAGATCCATTGGAGAAAAAATCTAAAGAAAAATTCATTTGATGGAGGAATCCGACTGAAGGAGAAGTCTGAAAGAAGATCGACTAATGGAGAAGTCCAAAAGAAGTTTGACTGATAGAGAAGTCTAGAAGGAGTTCGACTGATGGAGAAGTTCAGAAGGAGTTCAGCTGATGGAGAAGTCTGGAAGGAGCTCAGCTGATATAGAAGTCCGAAAGGAGTTCGGCTGATGGAGAAGTCCGAAAGGAGTTCGACTGATATAGAAGTTCAAAAGGAGTTTGGCTGATGGAGAAGTCCGAAAGGAGTTCGACTGATATAGAAGTTCGAAAGGAGAAATTCGTGATTGAAGCTCTTCTACGATTATAAATTACATTTGGCTGAGCATCAGACCAAACTTCGGCGGGAGCGAGGTTTACCCCCAACATGTATCATTTCGATTGTATCTTCTTTTCTTCCTCCCATGTACTTTCCAACTGTTTATTGGAATTCTTACATATTGATATTGTGAAAATAGGATAGGAGATTTATTTGTAAATAGATAGAAAGAGTTTCATTATATTTGCAAATGAACAAAGTAGATGGAATATTTATCAAGGCTTCATAGAGATGAAGATAGGACTACCATGAAGGATAAGAGTAAAGGAGCATGAAGATGAATGCACTTAAGATAAGACCCGTAATCCACCCAAGTAGCTCGGATGGATTAGATTAGAAAAATCCATAGCCATCCAGTTTTATTATATACTTTTTTATGCTGGCAGTTAGATCTATATACTACCTGTGATGGTTATATATATATTTTAGATGTGTATGAGATCAAACATGACCAAAGTCCCTCATAAAAATTTTATTAAGTCATAATGGTGAAGTATTAAGAATACTATCCATGCCTTCCTTCATACTAAGCCAGTAAAGAATATCAAAAACTGTAGTGAGTTTGTTGTGCTATCCACAAGGCTTATTATAGGGCTTGATATGATGTTGACTTAGTACATAGCGATACTTATGGCATATTTGGATTGTGTTACCTTGTCGTGCTATCCATAAGGGTGGCATTATTTAGGTATGACTATATAGGAATGAAGGGTACGATTTAACTAAAACATTATAGTTTATTATGTTATCCACAAGGTTACAAGTGTTTTAGAGGTAAAAAGGATGTTGGGAGTTGCATGAGATGTAATGGATAAGATTTACCTATCCTTGAACTCATAAAAGTTTGTTGTGCTATCTACAAGGCTTTTATAAGGAATTAAGATCTTAACCCCACTTGGAAATCTATCAATAGGATTTCAAGTTTTTTATACTAGAGGGCTATGGGATTCACCAAATAAGTGGGAGACATGATTAGACAAAAGAGCTCATCTAATTGTGTATGTCATCATGAGTAGTCCACTTATGCATTATTCTTATTTTTATAGTTTTATCTACTTCATGGCATCCTCACTATCACTGCATGACATACTTGATGCCAACAAGCTAACTAGACCTAATTATGTAAAGAAATTTAAAATTTATTTCATCCAGAAGAAAGTCTGCTGCATTCTTGATACTCTTGGACCCAATCCGATTGGGAATAATGCTATAGAGAAGGAAAGAGCCGCATATAAGATGTGGTAAGATGACAGTACGACCATCAAGTGTATCATGTTAGCCTCTATGAGCAATAAGTTGTAGAGGCATATGAAAGCATGGATCCTCAATCCATACTTCTGAATTTAAGTGAGTTATATGAAAAGCATAGTAGGACTGCTAGGTATGAGATATCTAAGTAGTTGTTCCATACTGGGATGAGTGAAGATAATTCATACATACCTATATGCTCAAAATGATCGACTTGATCACTCGATTAGGTCAATTGGATTTTGTCATGGATGGTAAGCTGAGCTAGGATTTAATCCTGTAAGCATTTCCTAATTCTTTCTCTTAGTTCATGGATAGGATCTTTGAGGAGAAGAAGACAAAGAATATCTCTACCAAGGGTACCTATTTCTATTGTAGCAAAGATGGGCATTGGAAGAGCAGTTGCAAGAGCTATCTTGCAAGTGTGAAGCAGCAAGAAGGATGTAAAAATTACATTTGATAAATATTTGTATATGATACAAACCAATTTATCATTGAATGCTTCAGTTTCAAATTTTTAGATATTAGATACCACCTATAGTTCCTACTTATGTAAGTCATTGCAGGGACTGTAGAGAATAAAGAAGCTGAATAAAGGTGACTTTGAGCTATTCGATGCTAATGGAGAGTTCATCCAAGCTGAAGCTATAGGAACCTTATTCTTTTATTCGTATGACTCAATGATAATATTTGTCATATTGATGAAAATAAGAAAAGAAAAGGAGAAGATGTGAATGTCATATATCCCTGGCATTGTCGACTTGGCCATATTAATAAGTCAAGGATAAACAAATTATGTAAAGAAGAGTCTTTGATCCATATGATTTTGATTCATGTGGAATTTATGAATCTTGTCTCATGGAAAAGATGACCAAGACTCAATTTATAGGAAATGGAGAAAGGACAAATAAGTTATTGGGCCTCGTATATATAAATGTTTGCAGCGAATGATAACTCAAGTTGGGGAAGGATACTCCTACTTCATCATCTTTACTAATGATTTATCAAGATTTGGATATGTATGTTTATTGAAATATAGATCCAAAGCCTTTGATAAGTTTAAGTACCAAAGCATGGTTGAGAAATAAACTGGTAAGAGTATTAAACTCTTCAATCTGCTTGAAGGGGTGAAAACTTAACTAGTAAATTTCTTAATCAAGAAATTCTCTCTAAATGGAATCCTCCTTAGACATCATAATTAAATGATGTTGCAGAAAGAAGAAATCGCACTCTGTTAGATATGGTGCGGTCTATGATATGCTTCATAGATCTTCCGATCTCATTCTAGGGATATATCCTAGAAACTGCTGCATACATTCTAAATAAAATACCATCTAAATCTATTACTAGCACTCCATATGAAATATGAAAAGGAAAGAGACTAAACCATAAGCATATGAAGATATGTGGCTATCCTGCTTATATCGAAAGGGTTAAAGGACATAAGCTTAGTGTTAGATCATATAAGTGTAGATTTGTAGGTTATCCTAAGGAGAGTATGGGATACTATTTCTACCATCCTACTAAACAAAAGATATTTGTCATAGGCAAGCCACTTTCTTGAAAAAGAGTTTATCCAGGAAGGGGGTGGTGTGAGGATAGTTAAACTTGAAAAAGTTCAAGACCTACAAACCATCCCACATCAGCCTGTGGATAGTCTATAAGTTGATCCTCAACCAGAAGTGCCCATTGATGAGGCAGATCCACAAAACACACCTCCTTTCCAAAGATCAAATAGAGTGCATAATATACCACTCAAATATGGATTTGTTATTAAGAATGATCATGAGATACACATCATTGACAATGATAATCCCATCACCTATTCAAAAGCAGTCATGAGTAGTGACTCTGATAGATAGCTTAAAGCCATGAAATTCGAAATGAACTCCATGTATACCAATCAAGTATGGACTTCGGTTAATGCACATGAGGGTGTGACCCAATAGGCTACTAATAGATAAGTCCATTCAGATTTTGCTTGTTATAGCTGCATATCAGTTGGAAAGATTTATCTCTAGTGGGAGGGCAATCAAATCTACAAGCTAAAAAGATTCATTTATAGATCAAAGCCAGCATAGAGGAGCTAAAACATCCATTTTGATGAGACAGTCAAATTGTTTGACTTTATAAAAAATATGGATGAACCATATATATACAAGAAGACAGGTGAGAGTGCCATTATCTTCTTAGTTTTGTATGTGGATAACATACTACTCATTGAGAATGATATCTCAATGTTGCAATTAGTCAAGGCTTGGCTATCATGAAAGTTTTTCATGAAAGATTTGGGTAAAGCATCCTATATACTTGATATTAAGATCTATAGAGATAGATCTAAGAGAATGCTAGGCTTATCCCAATCTAGGTACATAGATTTTGTATTGAAGAGATTCAATATGGATGGATGTAAAAGAGTTTACTTACCCATGAGTCACGGTATACATCTCTCTAAGAAGATGTCTCCCAAGACACTTAAAAAGAGAGAGAATGAGCATAATCCCTTATGCTTTGATCGTGGGATCTATCATGTATGCCATACTATGTACTGGGCCTGATGTGGCTTATACTTTGGGCATAACAAGTAGATTTCAGGCAAATCCAGGAGAGGATCATTAAAAAGTTATAAAAACATTCTCAAGTACTTGGAAAGTACTAGAGGAGTAGTGAATTAGAAGAGTTTCAAATAGTAGATTGTATCTTACTCGGTTACTAAGATAGAATACATTGCTGGGAGTGAGACTGTTAAGAAAGTCGCCTAATGAAGAAGTTCATCATCGAGTTGGGTGTGGTTCCAGAGATTGTACATCCTATATCACTTTATTGTGACAACATGGGGGCTATTACTCAAGAAAAGAAACCGAGGTCTCAAAAAACCAAGCACATCCTCAGGCGCTTCCACCTCGTTCGTGATGTAATTATAGAGCAAGTTGATACTAAAAACAACATAGCAGACCCATTTACTAAGCCTTGTCACAAGTAGTAGTGTGACCACCATCTTGATAGTATGGGCATCAAATGCAGGGATGATTGGCTTTAGTGCAAGTGGGAGACTGAATAATAGTGCCTTGCAAGCCAATCGTATGGATGATGTAATGAAACTTTTCTATTTTATCTTTCAACTCATGTAATGATACTAATAAGTAATATGAGGCATTGTATTTCATCATATGCTGTATTTTATTATCTCATTATGACTTAATTAAGATCATGATGAACTCCATAAATTAGGGCAATAGTTTTAGGGCCATGATGAGATCATGCCAGTGAGACCTAAAATCTTGATAGTCCTAGTCTAAATATTTGCAGTCATAGGATCATCAAGTTGGAAATCGATGATACTAGTAAGACTAGTACATCCTATACGTGCTCGATGAAGATAATGATTGATCTCATAATCACTTATGTAGAGACACTAATACAAGAATGTGGATGCTTATTAGAGAATAAGTTTACTGAACCGATCCACATAAAGAATATCTAATGGAGCCTTACGAGCATGTCAATAGGTGGTTCTCTAATGGGAGTGGTGCAAGTGATTCTTAGACCTGAGATCACCATAGTACCTTATGTATATAGATCTATGCTTTGGTTCATATCCTAGCACGACTCTCTGAAACATGTATAGGATGCTTTGAGCATGATGAAGTATACATGGAGGCTGTGAATGGTCAACAAGGAATCGGTCATACCTTGTGAGGGGAGAAAATATCCTATATGATCTCACAAGATGATGACTTAAGAAGTCTTTAACCAAAGTAAGATAAAAATTAGAAAGAGTTTCTAATTATTTATCAACTGAGTCATCATCATCATATCGAGATACTTATAGATAGATATTTATGTTGGGAATTCTATCCTAAAGCCAATCATCTAGATTATAGATGGTTGAGCTCAATTATAAAATGTACTTGAATTATAAATAAATAAATTATTATTTTGATATTTCATCACTCTTGTGCATCTTTCTATAATGAACTCTTCTGTGATGAAGTCCTTAGGATTATTTATACTCGATAAAAGAGGATCTGTCATTTAGTCCTTAAACTTGATCATGATCAAATAATACATTGTTACCTAGGATGGCAATATTTTATCGAGTGCAGATCATTGTGTGCCATATGGATTGGTTGTCCTCTTAACCAATGAGTATGGAGATATTGGTATGGCATGCAGGTGAAATATAGTGATACATTTCACTGATCGTGATCCACTATGGAGCTCTCTACTATCAAGAGTTGCTTGTGAAGTATATCAGTATAAATATTCTTTAGACCTGAGACCACCATAGTGATTTATAAGTAACTCATTGTACTTTGGCATCGATCTATCTGGATTTCTAATTCAGTGATAGAAGGCTACTGTATGCAGTCAAGTACTTGTGAAGTCGGTATATAAGTCAAGATGGGATTGACCCCTCCAAGTGTTGGAGCAAGTGCATCACTATATTCCAATTTAGCAAACCCTCGATCGGGCTGGTCTATTCGATGGACACTAAATTTTGAAATACAATGTGGATGTATTTTAGGGTTGGTAGTTAAACCCTAGATTATCCTTTGAGCATTTGGATTAAGGGGATAAATTATAGGTAACCATATGCCACAAGTACATCGATATTGCATTGCGACTATTTGACCTATCCAAACGTCGGATACCATTGCTAGATGGTCACATCGATTGATACAAAAAATTGATTTCTATACTATCGGCTTAGAGTTCAAACCTATGGGATCACACATGGTAGGAGTTCCTACCTGATCTGATAGCTGATCAAGAGTCCCAATAGTCTGAGACTGTGGTCAAGAGTCCCAATGGACTAAAACTCTGTGATCAGGAGTTCCACTAATTTAGGACTCTGAGTCTTACATACCTAAAATTCTTTGATCAAGAGTTTCACTGGTCTGGGACTCTATGATCACCAGTTTCATTCGTTTGGGACTCTTCAAGAGTTTCATATAGATGGAACACTGTTGCCTAGACATCCACCCAATTGAGACTCTATATTTATTAGAGGATTAATTAGCAATTAGATTGCTAATTAGCTCAATTTGATTGAGCAATGAGGATTCGAACAAATCTAATTGAATTTGATTCGATTGGGTTTGACCCGATTAGGTCATGAGATGACCTAATCGTTATGGGAGATTCAATCCTGATTTGATCAAAGACTGGACCTAATTAATTTTTAATTTGATTAAAAATTTATTAGATTAGATTAAGCCTAATTTAGTTAGGTTTGACCTAATCTAATTGGATCTGAAGAATTGGTTTGGTTGAAATCAATTTGGACCAATTCAAATATAGTTTGAATTTTAAACTCCCTGCACCACCTTTGACTTTTCCACACCCTCTCATGCGCACTTTGGTTTTGCATGAAATTTCCCATGCTAGAATTGTTTTATGTGCCACCTCCCTTTTCTCTCTTTGACCTAGTCCAAGTGTTGAACTGATTCAAATGAAATTAAATTTTGAATTCAATTAATGGTTGTTTGGTTGAAACTTCCTAACCATCTCATCTTTATCCAGACTCCATGCCACATCTCTCTTTTTGTCACACCTTTTCTGAGTTTTTTGGCATGGATGCATATAAGGAGAGTCCTTTTACATGTCAAATGCTTGGATGAGGCATTGGAAATGGATTTGAGGTCATTTGAATTTAAATTCAAGAGTTTTGGTTGAAACTAGTTCAACCACTTACCTAATCCTATCCACATGCATTTCCCACTATTTTGTCACCAATAAAAGATCAAAATTTTTTTGGGCATGTGTGGAGTGAGAGACTTTATGAGGGGTTTCTAAGAGAGAGAAAATTCGAGAGTGGGTGCTTGTCCTGTGCATGGAAAAGTCCAGGGAGTAAGAAAGGTTCTCTCGCACCAACATTCCTTACACACCAACACTCTTATTTTTGTCTCTTTGGTTGCCCATCTAGAAGTTTTTTTGAGAATAGGTGTACCACAAAGGTAGATTACCTCTACCCATGAAAATTTGTTTCATAGGAAAATTCCATAGAGAGTAGGCGTGAGAGATTTTTTGGGCGTTAGGGTTTTTGGGTGTATGTAAAACCCTAGGGTTTGGACCCTGGGTTCGGATGGAGAGATTGAGCATTGTGAGTGCCCGATCACCACCAAATTTTCACCATTACCTCATCATCCTCTGAAGTATATCATCTTATCTTCTGTAGCATCTAAAAGATCAAAAAAAAGATTGTTGATCAGATCTATGAAGATCAACCGTTGAAGGCCCTGACCGAGGAGCTAGCACTTCGATAGAGGTGGTCAGGACCAGAACCTTCGTGTGGACCAACCATAGAGGCTAGATGAGTGTGTCGCTATAGCTTGATGCTAGAGCTTCTTTTCATGGATTTGAATCATGGAGATCATCTATCCGCACATAGGTATTATATTTTAAATATAATTTGATCAGCAAATATAATTTGCTGATCGATCGCATTTCAATTTTCTAATACATATTAGCATATCTAGATCTTGAGTAGAATTTTATGATATGATCATTGCATGTCTTAAATTAATATTAGATTAATTTTAGCTTCTGCTATAATTAGTTTAAAAATTCTTTTTTGAAAAGCATGCTTTAAACCCTACACGATTTTCTTCATTGGTATCATAGCAAGGGTTGCATGACATGTTTATATATTAATTAAAAAAATTAAATGCTTACATATATGATATGTTTTAGATCTAGATGGCTTAGTAATTGAGGAAGAATGAGCTACCGAGCCATCTGATCATAAGTGATAAGTATGGTTTAAAGGCCATCTTCTTCCATTCAGTGGGGATCTGATAGGAACGCGATGTTGTCGTGAAGACACCATGTTCATCAGTTTAAATCCGACTTTTTTTTTTAAATTAAAAGTTATGAAGAGAGTAGTGAGTCGGGTCGAATCCATAAGAGGTAAAGATTTAATTCTAAAATCTTTGATTTTTTAAAAGAAGGATTTTTGAAAAGAAAATTAAAGTGGAAAATAGATTTATAAATAAAAGCAAAATTTAAATTGTGCAAAAATAAGCTTAGAACTAAGATCTATTATTTAGATCTTAGCAACTACTTGCAATTAAAAAGTAATAAGAATAATTAATTTAAAGAGCTAGAATTGAAAAGAGCAATAAAGATTTCTTTATTAAAATTAAAACTTAAATACAGAATTTAAATATAAAAAATTATAGAAAAGAAAATA
Organism: Cocos nucifera; assembly: GCA_006176705.1. Lineage (NCBI taxonomy): Eukaryota > Viridiplantae > Streptophyta > Magnoliopsida > Arecales > Arecaceae > Cocos > Cocos nucifera. The sequence continues at coordinate 362,771 of QRFJ01000773.1, forward strand.
GAAAAGAAAACTAGAAGGAGATCGCAGATCAGCATAGGCATGGAGATAGAGTAGAAGACTGGCTCTTCTTCTTAGTATTGTAGCTTTGGAGCAACCTTTAACCTTAAGCTTGACTTTCCTCTCACCAGATCTATGATTTCTAGAGGCCTGGGGTTCCTTTTATAGAGCTAGGAGGGTTGGATATTTTTTTTTTCTGGAGGCAATGTGGGACTAATAGCCTTTATAATCATCAAAATATAAAAAAATTTGAGTAAAATTTAGATTAAAATAGCTCTGATATGAATCTAGTAAGTCTGGTGAAATCTAGCCATTAATAGGATCCAACGATCCAAAAATCATTAAAATTGGATGCATATCGGCCCAGATCAAGTCAGATTAAATTCTGACCGTTCGAGCGCGTTGATGAAGAAAATCTGACCGCAAATCATGCGTCGGGAGTCCTGATCACCATCAGGACCATTCTGAATCATTGGATCTTCATCAGTTGATTTTTTGGCCATTGGATCGCACCAGATTGCTGATAGAATTTGAATCAAACCCAAAATTAACCACCGCCGTCCGATCTTGACCGCAATCAACCACAACCATCCGATCATGCAATTACTATTCCCATGGACCACGTGGACTGGCTATACCGCACATCGAAATCAATCAGCACTCTTGTCGTTGAGTGAAAAGACCAAAATACCCTGTGAGCCGTGATAAATTTTAGTAGACCCTTTAAGGGTCTAGATCCGCCACGTGTCGCTCCTTGATTCATCAATTTCTATTGAGCTGGCGGTCCACGCCTAAATTGTGAACCAGCTAGTGGCTTCTACGGCTGAGTCAGCTTTGACGGCTTAGCTTGGCTTGGCTTGCAGAGTCGGCTGAGCCATTTTCTTCTTTTATTTAATTTTTATTTTATTTTTTAAAAAATTTATATCTTTTCCATTTTAGCTCTGTTTTGCTCGAAACTTATTTCGTTGTGATCAAAAAAATGAGCTATTTCTATTAATTATAAAATTTTATTTTTTAATTTTTATTATTTTTTAATTAATTTTTAATTATTAAAAATATGAATTTCTTAAAAATTAAATATAAATCGATCATTAATTTTTAAAAATTAATATAAGTTAATTGATAAATTAATATTTTTATTGATAAATTTATGATGCTTATCACATCCTCCAACTTAAGCTTTGCTCATCCTCGAGTAAAGAAAGAATTTAATTTAGATCAATTACCATATTTTGTTAAGATCCTCCTTCACAAGAATAAATCTAGGATTTAAGATCAAAAGTTTAGACAGTATCACTAACTAAATATTGAGTTTTAGAAGTAAATTTCATGATATATTAATCAAAAACTTTCTTAGAGTTCATCTAAAGATTTTCAGCATTTGGTTTTGTGAATACTAACTTAGCATTTGGGTGTTGATTCAAAAGATAAATGAATCTTCTTTTTATCACCTATTTTGGTTAGTTTTCTATATACTCCCAAGTTAAGTGCATGAATTAAGATAGCTTTCACACTACTTTCTCTCTTTTTTTTTTTTTTTTTTTTTGAAAACTGTGCTGAGCATCCTAGCCTTTCCTTCACCGTTTGATGTGAACTTCTACACTTGCAGAGTTCTAGTTTGGGGCAATCTACATATACTTTGTATTTTACACTTTTTATTTAAGCAGGTAGCTCTTTCCTTAAATTTAAGTTTCTTTAATTGAGTTATATATAAACCACCAATTTTTAGTGATAATTAAATCCATAATTATCCTTATAATCAACACCTACTATGCTTCATTAGTGTGCATGTGCAATTAGAAGTGTTGTTAGCCTTTAAATAACCTAAGTAGGCTGCTAATGATCTGACCAAGTAATCTGCTTCTTAACTCGCTACCATTATTATTTAATACTTTCTAACTTTATTACTTTTCCTAGTTTATTTTGCTTAAGATTCTCTTTCTTGAAATATGATTTATCAAAAAAAAAATTCAAAATAGTTTTAAAATTTGATATATATATATATATATATATATATATATATTTTTATTTTATTTTTATTTTTATATATATATTTTTTTTAATTTCTTTTTCTTACCCCCTAACTTTAATTGACATTATCCTCAATGGGGAGGGAGAGTAAATAAAAGGGTGTAAATTATGTTTATTCATTTAACATGGGTCTTGAAGCTTTTGATCCTTCTCCAACTTAGCCTAAAAAAAAAATAAACTAAAAAAATAAATTAAATTCAAGAAATATTGGGTTGCCTCCTAACAAGCACTAAGTTTAAAGTCTTCAGCCAGACTAAATAGTGATAACAGACTAACCGAGATATGATGGTTCATAAAGAACCATGGCTTTCTCCATAGATTCTATGGATAATTCCAAGAATGGTTTCAATTGTTGACCATTAACTTTAGAAATAATACCATTGCTTGGGTTTTCAATTTCTACAGTCCCATATAGAAAAACTTTTTTAATAAAGAAAGGTCCTATCCATCTAGACCTAAGCTTTCCAGGAAAAAGATGTAACCTTGAATTATACAAAAGAACTTTTTGTCCAGGATTGAAAGATTTTCTATGAATTGCTTGATCATGAAATACTTTCATCCATTCCTTGTATACCTTGGCATTCTCGTAAGCTTCATTTCTCAGTTCTTCTAATTCATTGATCTGAAGCTTTCTATGATTTCTGGCTATGTCTAGGTCCATATTTAATTTTTTTATTGCCCACATGGCTTTATGTTCTAACTCAACAGGCAAGTGACATGGTTTTCCAAACACAATCCTATAGGAAGACATTCCTAGGTTGGTCTTGTAGGCAGTACGGTAGGCCCAAAGTGCATCAACTAATTTCACAGACCAATCCTTTCTATTGGCATTAACAGTTTTCTCCAAGATTTGTTTGATCTGTCTATTTGATACTTCAACTTGCCCACTAGTCTGAGGATGATATGGTGTGGCTAATTTATGGGTAATATTATATTTCTTCATTAATGCAGTAAAGGGTCGATTGCAAAAATGTGTTCCCTGATCACTAATGATTGCTCTAGGAGTACCAAAGCGAGAGAGAATATTTTCCTTAAGAAATTTAACGACCACTTTGCTATCATTGGATTTACATGGAATAGCTTCTACCAACTTGGAAACATAATCAATAGCCACTAAGATATACTCATTTTCGAAGGAATTCAAAAATGGTCCCATAAAATCAATTCCCCAGACATCAAAAATTTCAACTACTAAGATTAGATTAAGTGGTATCATATCTTTCTTTATAATCTGACCCATTTGTTGGCATCGATCACAACTTTTACAGTATACATGTGCATCCTTAAATAAATTAGGCCAATAAAATCCACATTGAAGTACTTTGGCAGCAGTCTTCTTGGATGCGAAATGACCACCACATGCTTGGTCATGACAAAATGACAGAATACTTTTAACCTTATTATCAGGGACACACCTCCTAATGATCTGATCAGGACACTGTTTAAATAGATATGGATCATCCCAAATGAAATACTTTACTTGGGAAAAGAATTTGTGTTTATCCTTGACTAGTCCAATGAGAAGGCACTTTACCAATGGCTAAATAATTCACAATATCTGCATACCAAGGTTCAAGTGGACACTGACATGAGTTGTTCATCTGAAAAATACTCATTGACAGATGGTTCGTTAGATGGCGCAATTATGATTTGAGACAAGTGATCAACAACTGCATTTTTTGTCCCTTTCTTGTCTTTAATTTCTAGGTCAAATTCTTGAAGGAGCAAGATCCATCGGATTAATCGTGCCTTAGCATCTTTCTTTGCTAGGAGATGTCTAATGACTGAGTGCTCAATATAGACAATAACATGAGATCCAACCAAATAGGACCTGAATTTTTCTAGGATAAAGATAATAGCTAAGAATTCTTTCTCCGTGGTGGTGTAATTAAGCTGTGCATCATTTAATATTTTGCTTGCATAATAAATAACCCTTGAGAGCTTGTTGATTTTTGACCTAAGACTGCACCTACAGCATGATCAGATGCATCGCACATGAGCTCAAAAGGTTCGGTCCAAATAGGTGGATGAATGATGGGGGCTGAAATGAGTGCCTTTTTAAGGAATTCAAAAGACTCAAGGTACTTAGAAGTAAACTCAAATTTTGCTTTTTTTGCTAATAAGTTCATCAAAGGATGAGCCACTTTGCTAAAATTGGGTATGAACCTTCTATGAAATCCAGCATGTTCTAAGAATGAATGAATTTCTTTAATAGTCTTGGGTGGTGGAAGACTTGCAATTAGGTCAACTTTGGCCTTGTCAACTTCTATTCCTTTCTTTGAAATTACATGGCTAAGGACTATACCTTCTCTGACCATGAATTGACAATTTTCCCAATTAAGAACCAAATGCTTCTTCTTACATCTTTCTAGAACAAGTCTTAGATGGTTTAAGCATTCAGAGAAGCAAGGTCCAAAGATAGAAAAGTCATCCATAAAAATTTCTAGAAATCGTTCAATCATATCAGAAAATATGCTAATCATACATCTTTGGAAGGTTGCTAGAGCATTACATAGTCCAAAGGGCATATGCCTATAAGCAAAGGTTCCGAATGGGCAGGTGAATGTGGTCTTTTCTTGATCTTCAAGGGCTATGGGGATCTGATTATAACCAGAGTATCCATCTAGAAACTAGTAAAATTCTTGTCCAACTAATTTTTCCAATATTTGATCAATAAATGGCAAAGAAAAGTGATCTTTTTTTTGTAGCTGCATTCAATTTTCTATAATCTATACAGATCCTCCACCCCATTTGGGTCCTAATTGGGATAAGTTTATTAGCATCATTCTGGACTACTGTTACCCCAGATTTCTTTGGTATCACTTATACAGGGCTTACCTACGAACTATCAGAAATGGGGTAGATAATTCCATTATCCAACAACTTCAGAATTTCCTTTTTGACTACATCCTTCATGGTTGGGTTTAGTCTTCTTTGGGCATCTCGAGTTGGTTTAGTCTCTTCCTCTAGGTGTATCCTATGTTGAACTATGGAAGGGCTTATTCCTTTAATTACTGCCATGGTCCAGCCTATTGCTTCTCAATTTTCTTTTTAGACTGTTAATAATTTCTCTTCTTAGTTAGAATTTAGGTCTGATGCAATAATTACATGCAAGATTTTCTCTGGACCTAAATATACATACTTGAGCTACTCAAGGAGAGGTTTCAACTCTACTTTGGGTGCCTCTTCTTTTGATGACTTAGGTGATGGTTTAGTCATTTCTATGGGTGGTTCAGTGGGAGGCTCCCATCTCTGGCCATTTTTATTATCTCTAAGTATTTTATTTAGATTCTGATAGGAATGCGATGTTGTCGTTAAGACACCATATTTATCAATTTAATCTGACTTCTTAAAATAATTAAAAATGCATAGATAGTAGTGAGTCGGATCGAATCCATAGGAAGGTAGTGTTTTTAGATTTGAAATCTTTAATTTTTTAAAAGAAAAAAAAAAAAAAAGAGTTGTGAAATCAAAAGTGAAGTCAAAAAAAAAAAAATTAAAAAGTGCAGAAATTTAAACTTGGTACTAAGATCTACTAGTTAGATCTTAGCATCTACTTGCAGGAAAATAAAAAGTAATAATTAAAATTAAAAATTAAATTAGAATAAAAATAAAAATAAATATTATTAATTAAAATTTTATAATTTAAATACATAAAAAGAAAAAAATGAAACAACCTGATATTGATCTTGGATCGGCATTGGCGAAGATGGTGAGAAGCCCAGCTCTTCTTCTCGCACCCATTGCTTTGAAGCAGCCATTAACCCATAGCCTGACTTCATCCTATACCAAAGCTTCACCTTGATCGGAGATGTTGATTTTGAAGGCCTGGGGTCCTTTTTATAGAGCTAGGGAGGCTAATATTTTTTCTGGAGGCAATGTGGGACTAAGGGTTGTTTTAATCATGAAAATAGAAAGAAATCCAAGTAAAATTCGGATTAAAATAGCCCTCTTGAGTTTTTTTTAATTCTAGCCTGGATGGTGATTCGATGCTTCCAAAAATACCAAAAATGGATGTGTAATAGCTCAGATCAAGTCGAATTAATTTCTGACCATCGGATCATGCTTGATGGAGGAATTTAGGCCGTTGATCATGCACCTGAAAGTTTGATTATCGTCAGGAGCTATCTTTGACGTCGATCAAAGATAGAATCAAGCACTGCCATCCGATAGCAATTCGGATGAAATCAGCAATCGAAAAAACTACTGACTGTCTGATCTGACCGCAAACAACCACCACCGCACGATCACGCATTTACTATTCTCATGAACCGCGTGGACTGGCTACATCATGCACCGCAATCAATCAGTGCCTTTTATTGATAGATGAAAAGACCAAAATGCCCTATGAGCCGTGATGAATTTTTTGTAAACCCTTTAGGGGTCTAGGTCCACCACGTGGCAAGCTCTGATTCCCGGCGTTTGTTGAGCTGGTGGTCCATACTGTGCTATAGATTGGCTGATGGCTTCTGGGCTTGAGTCGGCTAGCATGGATGGCTTGGCGCGTCGGCTTAGTTGGCTTGGCTCGCGTGTTTAAATGCGCCAGCTGCTGCGGTGTGGCGGCTTGAGCCGTTTGAGCCATATGTTATTTTCATTTAAATTTTTTTTTATTTATTTTTTTAGAAATTCATATTTTTTTTGTTTTAGCTCCATTTTACTTCAAACTTATTTCATTATGATAAAAAAAATGAGCTCTTTCCATTGATTATAAATTTTATTTTCTAATTTTTATTATTTTTTTAATTAAAAAATATGAATTTCTCAAAATTATATATAAATTGATTAATAATTCTTAAAAATTAATATAAATTAATTAATAAATTAATACTTTTATTGGTGAATTTATGGTACTTATCAGGTTTGACATTCATTGGTTGGTCAAATACTAGATTCAAGATCGACTTACTCATCGCTAATGTCTATGGGTTCATAAATTTCATGTTGGATATACTTACATTAGCATGCTTAGCATATTTTATTCTAAATTGAAAATATTCAGCTTGATAGTCATGTTTCCAAAAATAGTCATAAGTCCGTTCTGACAATTGATTTCAGTATTAGCAGTAGCTAGGAATGGTCTTCCGAAATCACTGGAATTTGACCCTTAGATTTGATATTGGCTCAGTCTCCAAAATGACAAAATCGATGAAAGATAAAACTTCCAACTTAATCAAACATCTTCTACATTTTTTTGGGATTCTAAAAGATGGTCTGCTAATTATAATTGATCCTATTGGCTGAAGCTTTCCCATCCTAATTGTTATAAACTGAATAGGGCAAAATATTTACACTAGCCCCTAAATCAAGTAATGCCTTCTCAATGTGAGATTCTGTTAGAAACCAGAGCCAGAATTGGCTGACACTTGTAATACACTTCTAGGGGCAAAATTATAATTTTGACTATAATCAATAAAATGGGTTATTTTCTATCACATATGTGTATTTAGTGTCTGTGATACATCCTTTGAGTTAATGGTAATGATAATTCATATTTTCAAGAGTTGAAAATTTAAGACATGAATAATCATTGTTACCTCATAAAATGCTCCCGACCATAGGATCATCACGAGGATGGTGATTGATCCGGAAGGTTGGTGTACAATCGCTTCTCTTTAGTAGATGAGTCTTGAGTCTACGGTGTGGAGACACCGGAGCGAGAGTACAGGTACTCGTTAGAGAACGAGGGCACTGAGCGTGACCACCTCGAGTAGTCATTAGGGAGTCTACCTTCTCGTCAATGACTGACTCGATGCTGCAGTAGTGTGTCTGGTTCTTTGACCTGAGGTGCATCGGCAGTTCACCTTGAGGGTGTTATAGTTTGACTACACCATTACTCGGTCTCCTAGCCATATGGAACCCTGAGGTGTATGTTGGCTATAGCATGTTCATTGTAGGAACTGGATGGCATCAAAATGGAATCTATCTACCTCGGTGGTAGAGGAGCAGCCCTATGATGATCATGAGAATCAAGTCCAGAAGTCCATGGCCATGGCAGAGTGAAATAATAGAAAGAGTTTCTATTTAGATTTTCACATTCGGACTCGAATCGAATGATTACATCATATGACAGAAACTAGGGTTTGACGAGTTTACCTTAACCCTAATCTGATCGGGGCTCAAGATAGAAGAACTTAATCACACAGGTAGCTGCACCAAGAGGTTCGCATTCAGCTCTGATGGGTTGCCACCATATACTGCTAGGTGTCACTGGTGGATTTTGGGAGCAATTAGAATGATTTAGATGATCGATCATTCTAGCTGTTCGAATCAGAAGAGTTCTGATCCATCGAAAGGAGTTTCGATGATGTCGATGATAGAGATCATGACATATCCCATTACCATACAGAACTGAACCTAACTGGGTCACACAAACAAGGGTTTGAATCTGGTGATCATCAATTGAACTGATCCAGTTCAATTGATCTGAATGAGATTCAATTAGGTTCAAGGAAATCGTGCTAGCACTCGATTGAACCTAACGTTCTTCTTTTGCTATCATAAATAAGTTGTCCTGACTGAGCCAAAGGAGTTTGTGCTCAATCAGAGGCCTTCATATGGTCTGACTGGAGGTTGTCCAAGTCAGAAAAGGTTGTCTTATTTTGTAAGACATTACCTGCCATTTTTGGTCACCTGCCATTTCTTGTTCTTTGACTTTGGTCAAAAGTCTACCTTTGACTGGTCAAATGTTGACCATTGACACTTTGACTTTTGACCACATGTCATGCACCTATTGGAGAGCTGGTGGGGGCCTGTCCCCCTGCCAGAACCTGGCAAGGAAGAGGGCGCACGCCACCCTTGGCGTGTGCCCAAGTTGGAGGCGCCTAGGAGTCCTTGTTGGATAAGGGACTCCATCTCCTTTTTGGATTCCAATTAGAGTTCTCCTAAGAACCAACTTTGACTGGTCTTAGGCACCCTCTAAGGAGGAATCCAGGGGACTCTATTCCCACCAATCAGATTTAGATCTGATTTCACAAAGGAGTTGTGATTGGTTGGGAAGAAGAGGAGTTGGATCACAGCTTAGTCTATAAATAAGACCCTGCGCCCAACTCAGATTGTAATGATTGAATCACAATTTCCCATGCCCCAAGGCTGCCTCT
>QRFJ01000773.1:372895-395127 GCA_006176705.1 Cocos nucifera
TCTCGATTTTCTCTTAAGACTGCTAATAATTTTTCTTCTTGGTTAGGATTTAGGTCTGATACAATAATTACAGGCAAGGTTTTCTTTGGACCTAAATATACATACTTGACGTGCTCAGGAAGAGGTTTCAACTCTACTTTGGGTGCCTCTTCTTTTGATGACTCAGGTGATGGTTTAGTCATTTCTATGAGTGGTTCAGTGGAAGACTCTCATCTCTGGCCATTTTTATTATCTCTAAGTATTTTATTTAGATTCTGATAGGAATGCGATGTTGTCGTTAAGACACCATATTTATCAATTTAATCTGACTTCTTAAAATAATTAAAAATGCATAGATAGTAGTGAGTCGGATCGAATCCATAGGGAAGGTAGTGTTTTTAGATTTGAAATCTTTAATTTTTTTAAAAAGAAAAAAGAAAAAAAAAGAGTTGTGAAATCAAAAGTGAAGTCGAAAAATGAAAATCAAAAATTAAAAAGTGCAGAAATTTAAACTTGGTACTAAGATCTACTAGTTAGATCTTAGCATCTACTTGCAGGAAAATAAAAAGTAATAATTAAAATATAAAAATTAAATTATAATTAAGAGCATTAAAAAACATAAAAATAAATATTATATTAATTAAAATTTTATAATTTAAATACATAAAAAGAAAAAAATTGAAACAACCTGATATCTGATCTTGGATCGGCATTGGCAGAAAGATGGTGTAGAAGCCCAGCTCTTCTTCTCGGCACCCATTGCTTTGAAGCAGCCATTAACCCATAGCCTGACTTCATCCTATACCAAAGCTTCACCTTGATCGGAGATGTTGATTTTTGAAGGCCTGGGGTCCTTTTTATAGAGCTAGGGAGGCTAGATATTTTTTCTGGAGGCAATGTGGGACTAAGGGTTGTTTTAATCATGAAAATAGAAAGAAATCCAAGTAAAATTCGGATTAAAATAGCCCCTCTTGAGTTTTTTTTAATTCTAGCCATTGGATGGTGATTCGATGCTTCCAAAAATACCAAAAATGGATGTGTAATAGCTCAGATCAAGTCGAATTAATTTCTGACCATCGGATCATGCTTGATGGAGGAATTTAGGCCGTTGATCATGCACCTGAAAGTTTGATTATCGTCAGGAGCTATCTTTGATCGTCGGATCAAAGATAGAATCAAGCACTGCCATCCGATAGCAATTCGGATGAAATCAGCAATCGAAAAAACTACTGACTGTCTGATCTTGACCGCAAACAACCACCACCGCACGATCACGCATTTACTATTCTCATGAACCGCGTGGACTGGCTACATCATGCACCGCAATCAATCAGTGCCTTTTATTGATAGATGAAAAGACCAAAATGCCCTATGAGCCGTGATGAATTTTTTGTAAACCCTTTAGGGGTCTAGGTCCACCACGTGGCAAGCTCTGATTCACCGGCGTTTGTTGAGCTGGTGGTCCATACTGTGCTATAGATTGGCTGATGGCTTCTGGGCTTGAGTCGGCTAGCATGGATGGCTTGGCGCGTCGGCTTAGTTGGCTTGGCTCGGCGTGTTTAAATGCGCCAGCTGCTGCGGTGTGGCGGCTTGAGCCGTTTGAGCCATATGTTATTTTTCATTTAAATTTTTTTTTATTTTATTTTTTTAGAAATTCATATTTTTTTTGTTTTAGCTCCATTTTACTTCAAACTTATTTCATTATGATAAAAAAAATGAGCTCTTTCCATTGATTATAAAATTTTATTTTCTAATTTTTATTATTTTTTTAATTAATAAAAATATGAATTTCTCAAAAATTATATATAAATTGATTAATAATTCTTAAAAATTAATATAAATTAATTAATAAATTAATACTTTTATTGGTGAATTTATGGTACTTATCAGGTTTTGACATTCATTGGTTGGTCAAATACTAGATTCAAGATCGACTTACTCATCGCTAATGTCTATGGGTTCATAAATTTCATGTTGGACTATACTTACATTAGCATGCTTAGCATATTTCTATTCTAAATTGAAAATATTCAGCTTGATAGTCATGTTTCCAAAAGATAGTTTCATAAGTCCGTTCTGACAATTGATTTCAGTATTAGCAGTAGCTAGGAATGGTCTTCCTGAAATCACTGGAATTTGACCCTTAGGATTTGATATTGGCTCAGTCTCCAAAATGACAAAATCGACTGAAAAGATAAAACTTCCAACCTTAATCAAAACATCTTCTACCATTTTTTTGGGGATTCTAAAAGATCGGTCTGCTAATTATAATGTGATCCCTATTGGCTGAAGCTTTCCCAATCCTAATTGCTTATAAACTGAATAGGGCAAAATATTTACACTAGCCCCTAAATCAAGTAATGCCTTCTCAATGTGGGTTTCTCTTATGACACATAAAATTATTGGAGAACCTGGGTCCTTGTACTTTATAGGCATATGACTTAACAAATATGAACTCACACCTACTACTAAGAAAGCTCTCTTTGGTACGTTAGTCATCTTTTTCTTGGTGCAAAGATCTTTTAAGAATTTGGCATAAGTTGGAACTTGTTGGATCATGTCTAGTAGAGAAATATTTACTTGAACTTGCTTAAATATCTCTAACATTTTGTCTAAATATTTTGATTGTTTATTAGACCTTAATCGATTCGAAAAAGGAGCTCTAGAGATTGTGGTCATCTAGTTTGGTGCACTATCAGTTTCAGGAGCTTGAGTTTGTAAGGTAGATTATTCATTAGGTGGCTCAAAAGACTCAACACTCGAGTCTTCTCTAGTGTCAGGTGTATTTACCTTATTATCCACTTATTTTTTTGATCTCAAGGAATGAATAGCATTAACTTGATTAATTTGGTTTCCTTAGGATGGTCTACCATTTTGATTTCTTGGGTTGGGCTCAGGTTGGCTAGGTAGCCTACCTCGTTCACGTTCACTTATGGTAGATGCTAGCAGACTCACTTGCATTTCTAAGCGGACTATGGCCTGAGAATTTGAATTCAGAATTTGGCCCATGGTCTGCATGAAATTGCTTAAGGTGGTATTGGTGTCAGTATTAGATTTGGCTAGGGCTTCCAGGCTTTTCTCTAAAGAGAAAATTTTCTTTCCATTAATATTAAAGCCTGGTGGTGGTAGGGTGTTTATCATAGGATTAGGCCTTGGGTTCTACTGATTGAAACTTGGACCGCCTACATTTAGATTTTGTGACCATGAAAAATTTGGATGATTCCTCCAACCTGGGTTATAGGTGGGTGCATAGGGATTGTTCAATGGTCTTTGATATGTGGCATTCACTTATGCACATCCATTATCTGATTGGTTCACAATGAGGGGACATTCCTCAAGGACATGGTCTGGTGCATTACATCTATTGCACATGGGTGCAGATACTTGGTTCACAGTAGTTGGTCTCTGAAGTTCTAAGGCCTCTAGCCTACGTGTCAAAGTTGCAATTTTGGCTTCTACAGCTAGGGAGGTTTGAATTTGGTATATTCCACCTCTCGAAGGTGTAGATTTTTTTGGTTCTCTAGTTGTTTTCTATTGTAAACTTTTTTCGGCTAGATCTTCTAAAAATTGTCAGGCTTCATTTAGTTCTTTGTACATAAATTATCCCTAGCATATGGATTCTAGCATTGTTTGGGAATTTGAATCAACCCTTCATAAATTATTTGGCATAGCCTCCAAGTTTCTATTTCGTAGTGTGGGCATTAGGTCAAGAGGTTCTTGAATCGGTCGAAGTATTTCCAAAATGATTCACTAGCTAATTGATAGAATTGATTTATTTCATTTCTAATTCTAGCTATTTTATGATGAGAAAATTTTTTTTTTAAGAATATTCTCACAAAGCCCTCCCAAATCATGATAGATTGATTTGGAAGACTATAAAGCCACTTTTGGCATTATCCTTAAGGGCAAAATTGATTAATCTTAGTTTGATTTCGTCCTCTAATAATTATTGTAGTTTCATGGTTGCACAAATCTCTTCAAATTTCCTAATAAATATATATGCATCCTCTATTCTCGTGAATTTTGGAAGCATGTTACTGATTTGAGTTTTAATTTCAAAGTTGTTTGCTATGGGTTGGGGCAACCTGATACAAGAGGGTTGGATGGAACCAATTGGATAACATAAGTCCTTAAGGGTTTGAGGCTGAGGCTGATTTGGTAAATCCATTATGGATGTTGAGGTTGTAGGGTCTGAAATAGGAAATAAACCCATTTTGACTAGTCGACCTGATATCCTTCTCCAAACGGGTGTTAGAGAATTCACTATATTCTCAATGTCCTCAATCTTTTTTTTTATTTCATATATATATTTTTTTAAACTCTTTTTTTTTTAGTTCTAAGTTAATTCATCCTTTTCATACCCTAGGACAACCATGCAACATAACTTCCCCTTATGCCAGGGCAACCTTATGTCAAGACAATAGAGATTAAAAATATCTAAAGTAAAAATTTTTATTTTCAAACAAGTTTCAAATAAATTAGTCTTAACCTAAGATCAGCCAAGACCTAGACAGCTCCTAACTATTCCAAGTCAGCCTTCGAGCACTCCAAGTGTAGGATCAGCCAATCAATTGGCCAGGTAAGTATAAGATCAATGGGAGTCCCTCCGTTGCTTGCCTTAGACACCAATTATACTTGACCAGGTAAGCAAACGGAACCAATTAAGTAACCACCTTCCTTCGGGCCTAGTCATCCCTAAACCACTTTCCTAGACACCAATTAATTGATTAATCCTAACCCATTTCAACTCTAAGGTTTCCTTGTCCTATTGAGCTCGAATATCCTTAAGGGTCGTTGTCTAATTGATTTTAAGAGTTAAGGTTTGGGTTAATGCAATATGAGGTTGGTTGTTTGTGGGCTAAGGAAGGGTGATTAAATCCCCATCTTATCTTGTTTAATGGGTTGTGCCCTTAAATTGATTTAATATGATACGCATATTCAGATTTTCAAGCAAGAGGTTCTATGCAATTTAAACTAGATGCATGTAACTAATTGAATTCTAAAAGGCTTACCTTGCCTCCAGCAATCACCAAAAAAAAAATAAAATAAAATAAATAAATTAAAATTGATATGATGGATGCTCTAAATAATTAGGGTTTCTAATCTTATGATGAGATTTTTAATTAGATAATAGTAGGTAATTTTTAATTAATTAAAAAATAAAGCAAATATTAAAAATAAGGAAAGAGATTTAGGGTTTAGGAATGATCTAACCAAATAGGATTGAATGTTTTGTCCATGCCCTAATCTTCTTTGTTCTTTTCTCTTTCTTTTTCTTTTTTTTTCTACAAAATAAATAAGAAAAATAATTAATAGGCAATAAAAGTCAAAGAAATGAGAAAATTTTAATTTTTATGCCTTCTTGATAACGATGCCAAAACTTGATAGGAACGCGATGTTATCGTGAAGACACCATGTTCATCAGTTTAAATCTGACTTTTTTTTTAAAATTAAAAGTTATGAAGAGAGTAGTGAATCGGGTCGAATCCATAAAGAGGCAAAGATTTAATTCTAAAATCTTTAATTTTTTTCTTATAGAAAAGAAAAAAAAGATTTTTGAAAAGAAAATTAAAGTAGAAAATAGATTTATAAATAAAAGTAGAATTTAAATTGTGCAAAAATAAGCTTAGAACTAAGATCTATTATTTAGATCTTAGCGGCTACTTGCAATTAAAGAGCAATAAGAATAATTAATTTAAAGAGCTAGAATTGAAAAGAGCAATAAAGCTTTCTTTATTAAAATTAAAACTTAAATGCAGAATTTAAATACAAGAAATTAAAGAAAAGAAAAGAGAAAAGAAAACTAGAAGGAGATCACAGATCAGCGTAGGCATGAAGATGGCGTAGAAGATTAGCTCTTCTTCTTAGTATTGTAGCTTTGGAGCAACCTTCAACCCTGAGCTTGACTTTCCTCTCACCAGATCTCTGATTTCTAGAGGCCTGGGGTCCTTTTTATAGAGCTAGGAGGGTTGGATTTTTTTTTTTCTAGAGGCAATGTGGGACTAATAGCCTTTGTGATCATCAAAATATAAAGAAATTTGAGTAAAATTTGGGTTAAAATAGCTTTGATATGAATCTGGTAAGTTTAGTGAAATCTAGCCATTCAGTAGGAATCCAACAGTCCAAAAATCATCAAAATCGGATGCGTATCGGCCCAGATCAAGTCGGATTAAATTCTGACCGTCCGATCATGTGTTGATGGAGGAAATCTAACCGCAAATCATGCATCAGGAGTCCTGGTCACTATCGAGAGCATTCTAGACCATTGGATCTTCATCAGTTGATTTTTTGGCCATCGGATCATGCCAGATCGCTGATAGAATTTGAATCAAACCCAAAATTAACCACCACCATCCGATCTTGACTGCATCAACCGTAGCCATCTGATCGTGCAATTACTGTTCCAATGGACTGCATGGACCGGCCACACCGCACATCGCAACCAATCAACGCTCTTGTTGCTGAGTGAAAAGACCAAAATATCCTATGAGTCGCGATAAATTTCTGTAGACCCTTTAAGGGTCTAGGTCCACCACGTGTCGCGCCTTAATTCGTCGGTTTCTGCTGAGCTGGCGGTCCACGCTTGGATCATGGATCGGCTAGTGGCTTTTGCGGCTGAGTCGGCTTTGACGGCTTGGCTTGGCTTGGTGGCTTGGCTTGCAGAGCCGGCTAAGATGTTTTTTTCTTTTTTTTATTTAATTTTTATTTTATTTCTTTAAAAATTCATATCTTTTCTATTTTAGCTTTGTTTTATTCGAAACTTATTTCATTGTGATTAAAAAAATGAGCTCTTTCTATTGATTATAAAATTTTATTTTTTAATTTTTATTATTTTTTAACTAATTTTTAATTATTAAAAATATGAATTTCTTAAAAATTAAATATAAATTGATCATTAATTTTTAAAAATTAATATAAATTAATTAATAAATTAATACTTTTATTGGTAAATTTATGATGCTTATCAGGATCCCTTATGGTGGTAGGAATGCCACCATGAACTCATTCATTAAGATGAACAGTAAAAAAAATTTATTTATTAAAATTATTTTAATATAAAAATTAAATATGAATAAGTTTGATTTGATCTAAAAGATGATTCATAGTTTAATTTTTAGTATGCTTTATTTTCTATTATGAAACTAGCAATAGGATTGTTATTTATCAAATGAGCTAATCCATTTGTAAAATGAGACAACCCATTTAGTGAATAGAAAATAAAAAACTTTCAAATTTAAAAATTATTTTTAAAATGCCGAATCCTAATCCATCAATCTAAAAACTTAATTAAAAAAATTAAGTATTATCTAGTAGGAGAATTATGAATTAAAGATCCCAAGATAAATGCATAAAATCGTGGTTTAAAGGGTTAGATGAATTAGGTCCATTAAATGGGTTAGACCTAAGATTAGTTAAAGAATGGACTTAACTGAAGTAATTAATCAAATCTAACTAAATGTTTAATTAGATTAGGTCAACGATACTCTAGAATTAACTTCAATAGTTGTAGTTGGATGAGTCCATGTCTTTAACAAAGACCAAGATGGACTTGATTCATGGTTACGCGGTTAAGTTCGAAATTACTAGGTTGATTAGATTGAACTTAATTAATCGATTGATGTCTAAGGTAAGTTTAGTAGTCTAGATCGGTGATTTTTAATTAGAAGCTACTTGCACTGATTCGATCTTTAACGAGTTAATGGCATATCCCTTCCACTGATCTCACTTACCTGGCCGATATGATTGATTAGGATTTGATTAGATCACTTGGTGATTTGAGCTGACCCATGTTATTAGAAATTAGTTTGATTGATTTCAATTAGTAAGACTAAATTAGGTAACCATGGACTAAATTTGATCCTAGTCCTCGTCTATTGACTTGGTGAAGTCAGTGGAAGGATTTGACTTGGTGAAGTTAGTGAAAAAATTTTGGTCCGTATCCTTTCTATCCTTAAATCATATGTAATCTAAAACCTCTAAATTATTAGATCCTTAAAAATGACAAAGTTATGGGGATAACTAAGTCATTGCCTCCCATTAAGGTGAATGGTAATGAGTCCAATTTTCTAGATGGACATTGGAGGTGTCTTACTCCTGGTGTTCATCTAGATATTGGAATTACTGTCCATCAAATGATGATTAGATCGCACTCTCTAAACGGCGATTAGGTTGGCCAGAGCTTTTCTCAAGCCTAGTTTTCATTCGTTTGATGCACCGAACTCAATCATGTTAATGGTTAGACCTAACCAAATCTTTTGAATGGAGGCCATAGCCTATTGAATTAATTTCTAAGGCAAAATTAAAATACTAAAAATTATTTAGAGAAATAATTGGTTGTGAACCTACCTGTAGATGCACACGGGTTAGCCAAAGCTTTTCTCGGACCCATTTGTAGTCTATATGGATTCTAGTATCAACTAAGGAGTTAGTCTAATTTCTCAAATTAGAGATGGAGGATATTAATTTGTAAAAATAGTGGGAGGACCTTTAGACTAAAGTCCAAGTCTTTAGGGTTAAATAATTTGAGTACTAATATTTTTCTTTCAGATAAATAGAATGGCTAGTGTTAGTCCACTTCATTTACTATTGGACAGTAACAAACATTTAGGACCTAATTACGAGAAATCGTGTTAATCCTAATTAGGCAGACTTGAAGAGAAAATATCCTTTTGACTTGAATAGGCTGAACAGAAAAAATTAGCAAGGAGTTACTGGTCAAGGTTGTTATATGATTACACCTTGCAATTTTTTTATTTGTGATATATCTACCTGGGTATTAGATACCGAGAGTCCAGTTCATATATGCAATTCATTGCATAGACTTCAAATTGGTAGAAAGTTTTGAGGACAGTGATAGATTCTTAAATGTTGGGGATAAAAAAAATGTTCTAGTCTTAGCATTGAAAACTCTTGAGCTTATTTTCAAAATAAATAATATCATTTTAAGTGACTATCACTATTGTCCATCTTTTATGATGAATATAATTTCTATTAGACTTTTAGCTTAGGATGGTTATTATTTATTAATAAAAAAAATTATTATGATATTATTATGAATGATATCATAATAATGCAAGAATAATTGAGAAATGGCATTTATATTTTATCATAGCCTATTAGTGTAATATACATGTCAAATAAATGTCTGAAACTAGATGATATCACCAATGCCTATCTTTGGCACTATCGGCTCAGTCATATAAACAAAAATAGGATCAACAGGTTAGTCAAGGAGCGTATCTTTGACATCGATGATTGTGAATCATTGAATACCTATGAGTCTTGCCTTCTTGGAAGGATGACCAAATCACCTTTTAATGGAATGGGTGAATGGGCCACTAAGCTTCTAGATCTAGTACATACTGATGTATGTGGATATATGAACACATGTACTAGAGATAGATTCTGCTACTTCATTATATTTACTGACGATCTATCTAGGTATGGGTACATCTATCTTATGAAGAGTAAATCTAGTTCATTTAAAATATTCAAAGGATATCAAAATAAAGTAGAAAAATAACTTGGAAAGAGTATTAAAACTCTTCGATCTAATCGAGAAAGTGAATACCTTTCTAATAAATTTTTGATATATCTAGAAAAGAATGGGATTCTCTCATAATGGACACCTTCTAGAATACTACAATATAATGGTGTGTCTGAAAGGAAGAATCGAATCTTATTAGACATAATTTGGTTCATGATAGGATTTGTGAGTCTACTAATTTTTTTTTGGAATTATGCACTTGAGACTACTTGTTATGTTTTGAATAATGTTCTGAGCAAGTCTATTGCAAAAACTCCATATGAGATATAGATTAGACATAAGCCAACACTCTCTCACCTTAGGGTTTGGGGATGTCTAGCCTATGTCAAATGTTTGTAGGCAGAAAAGCTTGGATCTAGATCTGATAAGTGCTTGTTCATATGATACTCTAAGAAAATAAGAAATTATTACTTCTACCTTATGGAAGATCAAAAGATGTTCATCAGCAATAGGATAGTTTTTTTGAAAAAGAAGTTTCTTATAGAAGAAACAACTACCTCTAATATTGAGCTTGATGAAGTTCAACAAATGGAAGAACCGACATATCCTAGTGAACCTACATAACTAGATTTGATAAGATCAAACCCAGAACCCATTGTAGATGCACTTTTAAGGAGATCCGATAGAGTACCGCATCAATCGAATAGATACTATAGTTTCTTGGTCCGAAATGGTGATTCTGTTGAACTTGATAAGAACGATGAGGATCTGATCACCTATATGGATATCATGCATAGGTCCGACTTTGATAAGTACCTAGAATCCATGATGACTGAAATAGAGTCCATAAAAGTCAATAGAATATGGACACTGGTTGATCCATCTGAAGGGATAAAACTCATTATGTATAAGTAGATTTTCAAAAAGCAAAGGGGGGCAGATGGGAAGGTAGAGACCTGTTGATGCAGAAATCCATCTCGAGGTCAGATCACTAGAGTTGCATGACGATGGTGAGTCAATGATGATAGGATGGAGGTGGCTGTACCTACAAGAAAAGTCCTCGATCAGAGTTGGCTCTAGTAGGAATCCTTCGATGCTCAAGTCAGTTTTCCATTCAATAGAGAAAAAAAGATGAGCATTTGGGAGAGAAGAGTCACGTACCTTAGGGTCCCTCATTTTTTCCTTTTATAGAAGGGTCTAGAGTTTGTTAGGATGGGTTGTGGGTTGTTAGTCATGGGAGAGCAGTGAGTTGTTAGAGATATTTTATTTGCCCACTAAAAAATTCTCAATAATCATGTCAGGTATTGTCCCCTCATGACATGTAGGGAAGAAGTTGACAATCTGGAGGAGTTCATCCTAGAGGAATTCATCTCGAAGGAGTTCGTCCTAGAGGAGTTCATCCTAGGGGAGCTCATCCTAGGAAAGCTCATCCTGGGTGAGTTCATCCTAGAGGAGTTCATCCTAGAGGAGTTCATCTTGATCCTAGAGGAGTTCATCCTAGAGGAGTTCATCTTGAAGGAATTCATCTTGGAGGAGCTCATCCTAGGAGAGTTCATCCTGGGGGAGTTCATTCTGGAGGAGTTCATCCTGGAAGAGTGGGGATCATCCTGGAAGAAGTTCATCCTGGGGAGTTCATCTGGGGGGTCATCCTCGAGGAGTTATCTTGGTGGAGTTCATTCTGAAAGAGTTCATCCTGGAGGAGTTCATCCTGGGGGATCTCATCCTAAAGGAGTCTTGTTCCGAAGGAGTTCATCCTGAGGGAGCTTCATTATGTAGGAGTTTGTCATAGAGGAGTTCATCCGGAGAGTTCATCCTAGGAGTTCATCCTAGGAGAGTTCATCCTACAGGAGTTCATCCTAGAGGAGCTCATCCCAGGGGAGTTCATCCTGCGGGATTCATCTTGGAGGAGTTCATCCTGAAGGAGCTCATCCTCGGGGAGTTTATCCTGGGAGAGTTCGTCCTGGAGGAGTTCATCCTAAGAAAGTTTGTTCTGAAGGAGTTCATCCTGAGAAAGCTCATCCTGAGAGAGTTCATTCTAGAGGGTTTATTCTTTCGCTAATTTTAAGTTTGGCTTGAGATAGAAACTCGGCCTCAGCCTTCTAAAGACCTCCAATCAGCCCATATTGTGATCCTGGCTTCCCTCCTTTGATGATATCAAGCTCAGCTTGACTTAGAATCTCAACCACAGTCTTTCCAAGACCTTCAATCAACTCTCATCATGACTTTGGCTTCTATCTCTCGATGAACTCAAGTTCAGCCTGAGATAGGACCTCAGCCTCAGCCTTCAAAAGACCTTTAATTAGCTTATATTGCGACTGGCTTCCATCTCTTGATGAACTCAAGTTTGGCTTGAGATAGAACCTCGGCCTCAGCCTTATGAAGACCTTCAATCAGCCCTCATCATGACTTTGGCTTCTATCTCTCGATGAACTCAAGTTCGACCTAAGATAGGACCTCGACCTCAGCCTTCTGAAGATCTTAAATTAGCCTACATTGCGACTGGCTTCCATCTCTTGATGAACTTAAGTTTGGCCTAAGATAGAATCTCAGCCTTAGCCTTCTAAAGATCTTCAATCAGCCTATATTCTCATATCTTCGGCAGGCATAAAAACCCTCCAACAAGACCTATAAAGCTTGTCTGGTTGTCAAGGGATATCGTCAGCATTATGGTATTGACTATGACGAGACGTATTTTTCAGTGGCAATGCTCAAGTCCATTCGAATTATGCTTATGATAGCAACATACCTAAACTATCAGATCTGGCAAATAGATGTGAAGACAGCTTTCCTAAATGGAGAGTTGTATGAAGAGGTGTATATGATACAGCCTGAGGGGTTTACATCCACAGACAAGTCTAATTTATGCAGGCTTTAGAGATCCATTTATGGATTGCAGCAGGCATCTTAAAGTTGGAACATACATTTTGATAAGATGATCAGAATGTATGACTTTATTAAGAATAGAGAGAAATTCTATATGTATAAATGGGCTAATGGTTTTATAGTCATATTTCTTATTTTGTATGTGGATGTATTCTTTTAATCGGGAATGACATCCCTGCATTACAGGGAATAAAGATTTGGCTATTGTCTTAGTTATCCATGAAGGACTTGAGAGAAGCTTCCTACATCCTAGAGATGAGGATCTATAGGAATAAATCTAAAAGGTTGCTTGGATTGTCCTAGTCCATATTCATCGATATCGTGCTGAAAATATTTGGCATGGCGAATTCCAAAAAAGACTATCTCTCGATGGGCCATAGAATTACTCTCTCGAAGAGGGATTATCCAATAACTCCTCAAGCGAGAGAGCATATTTATAGAATACCATATGCTTCTATAGTGGATTCTATTATGTACGCCATGATGTGTACGAGACTGGATGTAGCATACTCACTAGGAATAGTGAACAGATACCAGTCTGATCCAGGTAAGAATCACTGAAAGGTTGTAAAGACAATCCTAAAGTATTTAAGAAATACTAAGGACCAGTGGCTCATCTATGAAGATGCTGACTTGAAACTTATGGGATATACTAATTTTAGTTTTCAGTCAGATCATGATGACCGCAAGAGTATGTCAGGATATGTATTTATCCTAAATGATAGAGCAGTCTGCTGGAAAAGTTTTAAGCAGCATACCATAGCCAATTCTATATGCGAGGGAGAGTATGTTGTGGCATTCGATGCTGCAAAGAAAGCTGTGTGGCTATGGAAGTTCATCAGCAAGCTGGGAGTGGCACTCTGCTTGGATGGTCTAATTCTACTTTATTGTGACAGCAATGAAGCCATAGCTCAAGTGAAGAAGCCGAAGGCACATCAATGCACCAAGCATATTTTGCGTCGCTACCATCTTGTAAAAGAGATCGTGGAATGAGGTGACGTCAAACTTCAAAAGATTGATGGAAAGAAGAATGTGGCCGATCCCTTTACTAAAGTTCTCAGAATCAAAGAGTTCGACAATCATAAATGGAAGATCGGTATTTGATACTATTCTAAATGATTTTAGTCTAAGTGGGAGTTTGTTAAAAATTATATCCTAAAGTCAATCATCTAAGTTATAAACGATTGAGCTCAATTATAAAATATACTTAAGTTATAAATAAATAAAATTATTATTTTGGTATTTCATCACTCCTGTGCATCTTTCTATAATGAACTCTTCTATGATGAAGTTCTTAGGGCTATTTAGACTCAACAAAGGAGGATTTGTCATTTAGTCTTTAAACCTGATCATTTTCAAATGATACATTGTTACCTAGGATGACAATATTTTATCGAGTGTAGAATATTATGTGCCATATGGGTTGGTTGTCTTCTTGACCAATGAGTATGGAGATACTGATATGGCATGCAGATGAAATGTAGGGGTATATTTTACTGATCATGACCCACTATGGAGCTCTCTGCTATCAAGAGTTGCTCATGAAGGATATGAGTATAAGTATCCCTTAGACCTGAGACCACCATGGTGACTTGCAAGCAATTTGCTATACTCTAGTACCAAACTATCTGTATTTCTAATTCAGTGATGGAAGGCTACTGGGTACAGTCAAGTACTTATGAAGTCGGTGTGTGAGTCAAGATGAGATTAATCCCTCCAAGTATTTGAGCAAGTGCATCATAATATTTTAATTTAATTAGCAAACCCTCGAATGAGGTGGTTCATTCGATGGACACTAAATTTTGAAATACAATGTGGATGTATTTTAGGGTTGGCAGTTAAATCCTAGATCATCTTTTGAGCATTTAGGTCAAAGAAATGAATTATACGGTAACCATATGCCACAGGTTCATCGATATTATATTATGACTATTCGACCTATTCGGACATTGGGTATCATTGCAAGATGGACACATTGATTGGTACAAAAAATTAGTTTCTGTGCTACCAGCTTAAAGCTTGAATCTATGGGGTCACACACAATAGGAGTTCCTACCTGATCTAATGATTGATCAAGAGTCCCAATGGTCTAGGACTCTATGGTCAAGAGTCCCACTAGACTAGGACTCTATGATCAGGAGTCTCACTAGTCTAGGACTCTGAGTCTACTTATCTGGGACTCTCTGATCAAGAGTTTTACTAGTCTGGAACTCTATAATCATGAGTTTCATTTGTTTGGGACTCTTCAAGAGTTTCGTATAGATGGGACTTTATTGCCCAGACACCTATCCGATTAGAACTCTATATTTATTAGAGGATTAATTAGTAATTAGATTGCTAATTAGCTTAATTTAATTGAGCAATGAGGATTCAATCAAATCTAATCGAATTTGATTTGATTGGGTTTAAACCGATTAGGTCATGAGATGATCCAATCGTTATGGAAGATTCGACCCTGATTTGATCAGGGACTGGATCTAATTAATTTCTAATTTGATTAAAAATTTATTAGATTGGATTAAGTCTAATTTAGTTAGGTTTGACCTAATCTAATTGGATCTAAAAAATTGGTTTGGTTGAAATCAATTTGGACCAATTCAAATATGGTTTGAATTTTAAATTCACTACACCACCTTTGAACTTTCCACACCCTCTCTCATGCACACTTTGGTTTTGCATGAGATTTCCCATGCTAGAATTGTTTTGTGCACCACCTCTCTTTTCTCTCTTTGACCTGGTCCAAGTGTTGGACCAGTTCAAATGAAATTGAATTTCGAATTCAATTGATGGTTGTTTGATTGAAACTTCCTAACCCTCACATCCATATCTAGACTCCATGCCACATCTCTCTTTTTGTCATACCTTTTCTGAGTTTTCTGGCATGGATGCATAGAAGGAGAGTCCTTCTATGCGTCAAATGCTTGGATGAGGCATTGTAAATGGATTTGAGGTCATTTGAATTTAAATTCAAGTGTTTTGGTTAAAACTAGTTCAACCACTTACGTAATCCTATCCACACACATGTCCCACTGTTTTGTCACCAATAAAAGATCAAGATTTTTTTGGGCATGCATGGAGGAGTGAGAGACTTCATGAGGGGTTTCTAAGAGAGAGAAAATTGGAGAGTGGGTGCTTGTCCTGTGCATGGAAAAGTCCAGGGAGTGAGAAAGGTTCTCTTGCACCAACATTCCTTACATGCCCCCCCTCTTATTTTTGTCTCTTTGGTTGCTTATCTAAAAGTTTTTTTAAGAGTGGGTGTACATAGAGGGACAGTTCCTCTACCTATGAAAATTTATTTCATGAGAAAATTCCATAGAGAGTGGGTGTGAGAGCTTTTTCGGGCATCAGGGTTTTTGGGTGTATGTAAAACCCTAGGGTTTGGACCCTAGGTTTGGATGGAGAGATTGAGTGCTGTGAGTGCTCGATTACCACCAAATTTTCATCATTACCTCATCATCCTCTGAATTATATCATCTGATCTTTTGGAGCATCCAAAAGATCAAAAAGAAGATAGTTGATCGGATCGACGAAGATTAGCCGTCGAAGGCCCTGACTGAGAAGCTTGCACTTTGATGGAGCTGGTTGAGACTAGAAGCTTTGTGTGAACCAACTCTAGAGGCCAAACAAGTGTGTAGCTATAGTGCGATGCCAAAGCTTCTTCTGGTAGATTCAGATCATGGAGATCATCTACCCGCATACAGATATTATGTTCTGAACATAATTCGATCAGTGAATATGATTTGCTGATTGATCGCATTTAAATTTTCTAATACATATTAGCATGGATTTTGAGTAGGATTTTATGATATGATCATTGCATGTCTTAAATTAATATTAGATTAATTTTAGCTTTTGTTGTAATTAATTAAAAAAAAATTTAAAAAGTATGCCTTAAACGCTGCATGGTTTCCTTCAATTTGGACTTCACATAATTTCATGCCTATAGCCTACCTAGGATGTTGTATGATCGAAAGATTGAATTACATGGTAACTCACCATGAAAGGGTATTTGGTTATTTCATCAAAATTCATATCTTCTAGATAGTTATGATACGTTGCTAGATGTCAATCTTCACTTGTAAATTATAATGAATTAAAAAGTTTAATTCAGTAATTAATTAGAAGGAGTTCTAATTTATTTATGCACTTGGGCTCAATGTATTTTGGATCTAATTAATTAGAAGAGTTCTAATTAGATTAGGTGTACATGAGTCTGAACCTACTATTAGCTAGATGGGGAACCCAGTGGATCACATACAAAAGAAAATTGGTTAAAGAGTTTTGATTAGATTTTGTTGAACCTAATTCAATTAGGATTTGATTGAAATCTTAATGGATTTTGGTCAAGCATGCTGGCACATGTTTAAACCCTAATCCTCAAACCAATTGGACTCCTAATGCTACAAAGCTTTGATTAGTCAAAGCTTGATTTAAAGAAGAGTCCTCTTAAGAGGTTTCATGCCCTAGATCTCCACATGAAGAGAGTCTTCGCACCCTCTCTTGTATCTTATGCCCCTTAATCCCATGCCTAAGGAGGAAAAATGTGATATATTCTTCACACCAAAGAAGGCCACATGCCCACCTCCATGCTAAATGTTCTTCATGCCCCTCTTATGTTGTGCCTCCTCTTCTCCACATGTCCTATATAACTAACACCTCCTTAAGATCAGGTTATATGGATGAACGCCCAAGAAGAGAGACTCCCAAGAAAGGTTCTTGGGAAAGCTAAGAAGAGTTCTTAGCAATGATAAAGGGATATGTCAAATAAGAGTTCTTGGCAACCAAAAAGAAGAGGAGCCTAAGAAGAGTTCTTGGCAAGGAGGAAAGAAATCAAGAAAGGTTCTTGACAAAGAGAGGAAAGAAGTCAAGAAGAGTTCTTGATGGAAAGAAAAAGATTAAGGCATGCTGATTTCCTTGAGAAAAGAATCAAGAAACATGTTTGGAGAGAGTCCTCGATATGTTCCTATGTGGATCACCATTGGAGGGCACATGCTTGGATGCCTCATAGAATCCAACTAATCATCAAGCAATCCAAGATCATCTTTGAAGGTATCCCTATTTCCTTATATGTCTTTTTTTCTTTTTGGATTGTTGTTTCTTTTGTTTCATGTTTGATTGCAATCATCAAGGATTTTGGATTTTTGTGGTTTGAATCAAACGTAATCAATTGTTGATTATGTCAAAAAATTTTAAAATATATTTTCCACTGAGTATCCGAATCCTAACATAGTGTCCTATATACTTTTTTTTCTTCATCACAATCGTGCTGCTATACATGACCTTCAAGATTCTATCGTCAGCTCTCCAAAAGTAGCTACTTGAATCTAGTCTGCTCAGTAAAATTAGATTTTATTAGAAATCTTCGGTACAATCCCTGTACCAAATTTGGATTGACTTTGCATGGACCTGAGTGTTAAACCAACAAACCAAAGAAGAAACACGGAAGCAAAATGATGGAGACAAGGACGCTAGGATTTTGGCATGAAAATCAGAGATGAGAGAGAGAGAGAGAGAGAGAGTTAGGAAGAAAAGATCAATTGGACTCACTATTATATAAAATCCTAATACAACCTATGTATAAATACATAGCTAATAGGCATGATCAAAAACTTTCTTGGCTAATCCAATACATGAAAG
The DNA here is from genome assembly GCA_006176705.1 of Cocos nucifera. NCBI lineage: Eukaryota > Viridiplantae > Streptophyta > Magnoliopsida > Arecales > Arecaceae > Cocos > Cocos nucifera. The sequence goes on from QRFJ01000773.1 coordinate 390,882, forward strand.
TACTAATCCAAACCCGTTTACACCATGGTTTGCATGCTTTCACCCCGATGGACCCAAACCTGATCCATACATGAATTAGCCCCCTTAAGACTTCTTTAACCAAGGCCTTAAGACACCTAAGACTAAACTAGACCCTAGCCCTAAATAGACATCCCGTGCAGCTCTGCTCGTGCATTGAGTTGACCCAGTCTCAAACTGAGTTGGCTCACTTAGGATGAGTCGACTCATTGAAGCACTGAGTCAACTAACCTGCATACCATGCCAACAGTCTCAAAAATACACCTTTCATGTTTGGCTTCTCTCTGAGACATAGTTGACCCACTTCTAAGATTGGATCGACTCATCTTTAACTTAGTGATGCTTGTCGTTATAGCATAAATAATAATTTAAACCAATTTTACTATAGGTTAGAATAGTGGTGAGTCGGATGTTGATTTTTTCGAAGATTGAAGGCTAAGTTGCATTCAATTTAATTAAAAAATAAAATTTTAAATTAATTTTTAAAAATAAAAATTTAAATAAGTAGTTTAAAAAGAATTTATTAAGATTTAGTAATTAAAATAAAAGAAAGTAAATAATTAATAGGAATTTAAGAATTAATTAAAAGTATTATGGGATTTTGAATTCATCTTTAGTATAGTTGTGGTAATTCTTTCTAATATAAAAATTTAATATTTTTAAGAATTTAATTATGACAATAATCTATTTTTTTCGAGTATGAACCATATCTTTCGATCACGATCCATCTCAATAGAATCATAAGCTATTCAATACTTAATTTCTAAAAATTAGTAATGTGGCTTTTAATGATTCTCTCTAACATAAACTATTAAATCAAGTATGAATTGTATCTCCCAATCACAATCCATCTCCATAAATATAGGTTATTTAGATTTAATCAATAATAAGTGTGTTAACACAAGATCTCATGTAAGATGAATAAAATTTAAGATTAAGTAGGAGAATATGTTATTTATTGCATAAAAAATTATAAAAGATAAAAAAAATAAAAATACAATCCATGCTCGAAGACTTCATCTACTATCCTAGAATTCTGATCTTTAGCCATGCATGGTATGAAATTCTCCAACTTCCGACATGTTCAAACCTCTCAGATAAAGAAAAAGAAAGAAGAAAGGAAAAAGAAAGAAGAAGAAAGAAGTAGAGAGAGAAAGATAGCGGAGAGGGTGGAGAAGGCTCTATTCTAGGATTTAGAGAGGAGAAAAGAGGAGAGAGAGCTAATTTTCCCCCAAGGGGAGGTCTGAGAGAGGGTTGATCCCTCAAGAGGTCTCTATGGAGGTCACTCCCATAGGGGAGGTCTCTCTACTTTGTGGCGAGAAGGGAGTTTAAATAAAGGAAAAATCAAAAGTTTTGAGTCCTTACCAGAGTCATCCAATTTGAGTTTAGATCAAATTTCATGTTGCTGGAGCTCCATGGCTGTCCATTTGAGATCAAATAGCTTAAAAAATATTCAAAATCCACTACCCATCCTTCAATTAACACCCAAATTGATTCTAGGCCATCAAATTTCTAGATTAGTGGCTTGAGGATCATCGGATCACGCTCAAAGGCCTGGAGGAGTCCTAGATCAAATCAAAACTCACCCCTACCATTGGATCCTGATCGCTAGCATTGTTAGCCATTAGATCACATACTGGAGAACTGTTGGACCCTATGGACTGGATATCATGAAGACCGCAATGAATCAGAGCATGCCACGCTAGATGAATTGCTAGAAATGCCCTCCAACACCACATGGTTCATTTTGTGGACCCTTTAAGGGTCCACGCCTTTTGCATCATCCATCGAACCATCGTGAACTGCATGGTTTTCTTATGTCAGGTGCTGAAAGTGTTAGATATATGTGCCCTAGAAGCCAGAATTGGCTGACACTTGTAATACACTTCTAGGGGCAAAATTATAATTTTGACTAAAATCAATAAATGGGTTATTTTCTATCACATATGTGTATTTAGTGTCTGTGATACATCCTTTGAGTTAATGGCAATGATAATTCATATTTTCAAGAGTTGAAAATTTAAGACATGAATAATCATTATTAACTCATAAATTGCTCCCGACCATATGATCATCATGAGGATGGTGATTGATTCAGAAGGTTGGTGTACAATCGCTTCTCTTCAGTAGATGAGTCTTAAGTCTACGGTGTGGAGACACCGGAGCGAGAGTATAGGTACTCGTTAGAGAACGAGGGCACTGAGCGTGACCACCTCGAGTAGTCATTAGGGAGTCTACCTTCTCGTCAATGACTGACTCGATGCTGCAGTAGTGTGTCTGGTTCTTTGACCTGAGGTGCATCGCAGTTCACCTTGAGGGTGTTATAGTTTGACTACACCATTACTCGGTCTCCTAGCCATATGGAATCCTGAGGTGTATGTTGGCTATAGACATGTTCATTGTAGGAAACTGGATTGCACATCAAGATGGAATCTATCTACCTCGGTGGTAGAGGAGCAGCCCTATGATGATCATGAGAATCAAGTCCAGAAATCCATGGCCATGGTAGAGTGAAATAATAGAAAGAGTTTCTATTTAGATTTTCACATTGGACTTGAATCGAATGATTACATCATATGACAGAAGACTAGGGTTTGACGAGTTCACCTTAACCCTAATCTGATCGGGGCTCAAGATAGAAGGAACTTAATCACACAGGTAGCTGCACCAAGAGGTTCATCATTCAGCTCTGATGGGTTGCCACCATATACTGCTAGGTGTCACTGGTGGATTTTGGAAGCAATTAGAATGATTTAGATGATCGATCATTCTAGCTGTTCGAATCAGAAAGAGTTCTGATCCATCGAAAGAAGTTTCGATGATGTCGATGATAGAGATCATGACATATCCCATTACCATACAGAACTGAACCTAACTGGGTCACACAAATAAGGGTTTGAATCTGGTGATCATCAATTGAACTGATCTAGTTCAATTGATCTGAATGAGATTCAATTAGGTTCAAGAAAATCATGCTAGCACTCGATTGAACCTGAACGTTCTTCTTTTGAACTATCATTAAATAAGTTGTCCTGACTGAGCCAAAGGAGTTTGTGCTCACTCAAAGAGGCCTTCATATGGTCTGACTGAGAGCTTGTCCAAGTCAGAAAAGGTTGTCTTATTTTGTAAATTTGAGACAATTACCTGCCATTTTTGGTCACCTGCCATTTCTTGTTCTTTGACTTTGGTCAAAAGTCTACCTTTGACTGGTCAAACATTGACCATTGATCCTTTGACTTTTGACCACATGTCATGCACCTATTGGAGAGCTGGTGGGGGCCTGTCCCCCTGCCAGAACCTGGCAAGGAGGAGGGCGCACGCCAAGGGTGGCGTGAGCCCAAGTTTGGAGGAGTCTTGGAGTCCTTGTTGGACAAGGACTCCACCTCTCTTTTGGATTCCAATTAGAGTTCTCCCTAAAACCAACTTTGACTGGTCTTAGGCACCCTCTAAGTAGGAATCCAGGGGATCTCTATTCCCAAAAGGAGAGAGATAGCTTCTCGTCGATGACTGACTCGATGCTGCAGTAGTGTGTTGATTTTTTGACCTGAGGTTGCATCGCAGTTCACCTTGAGGGTGTTATTTGACCTACACCATTACTCGGTCTCCTAGCCATATGAATCCTGAGGTGTATGTTGGCTATGACATGTTCATTGTAGAACTGATGGAATCAAGATGTGAATCTATCTACCTCGGTGGTAGAGGAGCAGCCTATTGATGATCAGTGAGAATCAAGTCAGTAATCCATGGCATGATGAGTGAAATAATAGAAAGAGTTTCTATTTAGATTTTCACATTGGACTTAAATCGAATGATTACATCATATTGACAGAGACTAGGGTTTGACGATTTACCTTAACCTAATCTGATCGGAGCTCAAGATAGAAGGACTGAATCACACAGGTAGCTGCACAAAGAGGTTCACATTCAGCTCTGATGGGTTGCCACCATATACTGCTAGGTGTTCACGAGTAGATTTTGGGAGCAATTAAGAATGATTTAGATGATCGATCATTATAGCTGTTCGAATCAGAAGAGTTCTGATCCATCGAAAGAAGTTTCGATGAGGTCGATGATAGAGATCATGACATATCCATTACCATACAGAACTGAACCTAACTGGGTCACAAAAATAGGGTTTGAATCTGGTGATCATCAATTGAACTGATCTAGTTCAATTGATCTGAATGAATTCAATTAGGTCAAGGAATAGTGCTAGAAGAAATCGTGC
>QRFJ01000773.1:395376-420926 GCA_006176705.1 Cocos nucifera
TAGCATCGTTGAATAACGTTTTTTTTGCTATCATAAAAAGTTGTTGTCCGAGCCAAAGGAGTTTGTGCTCAAATCAAGAGGCCTTATATGGTCTGACAGAGGTTGTTCAAGTCAGAAAAGGTTGTCTTATTTGTAAGACATTACTGCAATTTGGTCACCTTGCCATTTCTTGTTCTTGACTTTGGTCAAAAGTTACCTTTGACTGGTCAACATTGACCATTGATCTTTGACTTTTGACAATGTAGGCACCTATTGGAGAGCTGGTGGGGCCTGTCCCCCTGCTAGAACCTGGCAAGGAGAAGGGCGCACGCCAAGGGTGGCGTGAGCCAAGTTTGGAGGAGTTTGGAGTCCTTGTTGGACAAGGACTCCACCTCCTTTTGGATTCCAATTAGAGTTCTCCCTAAAACCACTTTGACTGGTCTTAGGCACCCTCTAAAGGAGGAATCCAGGGGTCTCTATTCCCACCAATCAGATTTAGATCTGATTTCACAAAGGATTGTGATTGGTTGAGGGAATAAGAGGAAGCTGGATCACAAGTCAGTCTATAAATAAGACCCTTGCCCAACTCTAAAACAAGTAATGCAATTGAGATCAAACCCACGCCCCAAGGCTGCCTCTCCCCTCCTTCTCCATGTCACCTCTTCTCCCCTTGCTCTCCACGTCCTTGTTTGGTTGGTGCAATCCAGATCAAAGAAAGGCGATCAAAAGCAAGAAGGCTGCACTGCTGCAAAAGGACGACTGTAGATCTTCAAAAGGAGTTTTGAAGATCCTCCAGATCAGATCCAGATCTAATTTTTGGAGGTGTGATAGAGAAGAAGAGGATCTCCTGATCCAGATCTAGTGGATACCAGTAGAGGCCAGGCACTTGCGTGGCTAGATCCAGAACCTTCCGCTGCAAACAGGATCATCAACAGGGTAATAGGATTACCCAAATCAGGTAAATTAAATTTAATTTAATTTATCTTTATTTTATTTTTATTATTAAAATAATAAAATTAGATTTGAAACATCTCTAATCTGATTGAGATCGAGAGAAAAAATTTTGAAATATATCTCTCGATCTAATCAGATCTGAACGAATCTGGTCCGAGAAATCAGGATTTCCCTTCAACTGATATCAGAGCCTTGGTTCTAAAATTATTTAGATCTGATTTTAAATTTATTTTAATCAAAAAATTAATGATTTTAGATATCACATGATATGTGATCAGATCTGTAATCAGAAAAAATTAAAATTAAATAATTTGGATCTAAGATTAGAAGATATGCATTACTAGTTCTAGAATAGAATAATTCTATAGAATAGTCTTGCATGTTTTTGATTTAATCTGATTAAATCATGTTTTAGATCTTTTTATTTACTATTTTTTGATATTATAAGTGTTATAATAACATCTAAAAAATAGCAAATAAAAATTTTTTTTTTAAATTCATTATGAGATAGATTGATGCATGTTAGACTAGTTGTGAATAGTTACATAATTATCTAGATTAAATTTATTTTGATTAGATCATTTAAATCTATTTTTAGATTATTATGAGATAATTTAGATCTAAAAATATGCATGATTTGATACATGAGATGTATGAAAATATACATGATTAGATATACTTTATATATGAGATATATGATAGATCTGATTATTGTTTTGTAGATTGAATGTCTCTATTAAGGCGCTTCTTGGCCGCGGTCATAAGAATGAAGAAGGGTTTAAAGCCCTCTTTCCATTCGATGGGGTATTCTTATGATGTGTAGGGTGCTACGTGTTCGTCTTAATCAGAAAACTCAAAAACTTATTTCTACAAACCTAGATCTAAACACTAGGATTTATTGTGCATATTTTGTTATGAACCTACTTAATTAAGAATTAAGTTTATGGAATATTAATTAGGTCTAAAATTGAGAATTTTAAATCTAAGACATATTCATAATACTGGTTCGGGTTGGGTAGCTCAATTAGGTCTAGCGGTTGATCAAATCGAATCAAGAGTTGGTTAGATGGGATCAAAATGCTTAAATTGACCAGCCTAATAGGATTAAGTTGGGAGATCGAGTCACGATCAAGCAAGACTAATTAGGCTCAGATTAGAGTCTGAATTGTAGCTAACCAATTGGTTCTGGTCAACAATTTGGTGTCTAAGGTAAGTTTGGCATAGACGCCGCTGGTTTTTAATTGAAAGGTACTTGACTTGAATGCATTCTTATACGAGTTAATGGCATATTCTTCCATCGCTCCACTTACTGACCATAATGTTGACACAGTTCTGATCTGAGGTGGTAATATCGAGCTAACCCATGCCACTAGGTTAGTCATAATGTTATGACTGCAAGTCTAGTTTAATGAGACCAAAATCAATTCTCCCTAAAAAAGATTAAGTCTGGGTCTTTCCACCATTGTAGATGTGCGGGCCTTTCCAGGGTTGATTGTTCTCGACTGGATACAGTGGTCAGTTGCACCAGAAAGATGCAACCATGTTATTAGGCATTGGATGTATGGCTGGAGGATGAGTTTGGGCTTAATATTTCGAATACAGTGAGAGACCAATTAGGAATCCAGTCTATGCAAATGGTGGGGGATTTGACTTAACTAAGAAGTGGATCAATATTTTGGATACGGTGAGATTCATGAATTAGAGACCAAGTTTGGAGTGCACCATGATTAGAGAATATTGAACAAGAGTTGTTACTCATTGGCTAACCATCACCAATAATGTTAGGTGAGGTGATGAGTCATTGGTGAGACCGCACCACCCACTAGAAATATTAATCATGGAGATTTTCGCATCTCTACAGAGGGAGTGTAGGGATCCAAGAAAATAGTGGGAGCTAATTTATTTAAAAATAAAATCCTAAATAAATTGGTCAAGTCAAAATTACAGTATCTAACTAGAATCTTTGACTCTCTACAGAAAAATGTCTGCGTCCAACCCATTGGCACGTATCCTGGACACACATAGACTGACTGGACCCAATTATAAAGATTGGCTCAAGAACTACAAAATTATTTTGGGTTCCGAGAAGTTAACCCATGTTTTGGACCAGGACCCTCCCACCTTACCAGCCCGTCCATCTATTGAACAGAGAGCGTCTCTGGATAAAATGGATTGACGAAGACAATAAGGCCAGATATTACATGTTGGGCTCGATGTCTGATGAGCTCCAGCGCCAACATGAGGATATCGGGACTGCTCGCCAAATGTTGGCTCACCTGCAAGAGATGTTTGGTGAACAGAGTCGCGCAGCCAAATATCAAGTCACAAAATGACTTTTTAAGGCTAAGATGCGTGATGGGCAGTCAGTCCAAGATCACTGTCTGATAATGATCAAGGACATGGAAGAGCTTGAGAAGCTCGGTGTGAAGTTAGACTTGGACCTGCAGAATGATATTATTCTGCAATCCTTGACTGATGCATATGGGCAATTCATCATGAATTACCACATGCATAAACTTCAGAATTCCTTGGCCGAGTTAATGAATATGCTGGTTACCGCTGAGCTTTCTATGAAAGGTTCTAAAGGCTCAGTTCTTGCTATGGAATGGACTTCTTCCAAAAGAAAGTCTTATGGAAAGAAAAAGAAGTCTGTGAAAAAGCAAAAGGTGGAAGGATCAAAGAAGAAGAAGGCAGAGCCAAAGAAGAAGGCCGATGTCAAAGAAAGTATTTCCATTGCAACAGCGACGGCCATTGGAAGCGGAACTGCCCTACTTACCTGGCCACCCTGAAGAACAAGAAGGAAGGTCCTTCTAGAGGTATGCTCGTTATTCGAGCAAAACGTGAATGCCAAACGACCTAGGGATAGTCCAAACGATAGATATCTATGGCACCTGAGATTAGGTCATATAGCAGAAGATAGGATCAACAAATTGGAGAAAAATGGGCTATTGAGTCCGTTGACTTCCGAGTCATATCCAACTTGTGAATCTTGTCTTCAAGGCAAAATGACTAAACTCCCTTTTGTAGGACATGGGGAAAGGGCCACAGATCTCCTTGCCCTAGTACATACTGATGTGTGCGGCCCATTTGATGTGCCGGCTAGAGGCAATTTTGTCTACTTCATTACCTTTACCGATGATCTGTCTAGGTATGGGTATGTGTATCTTATGAGACATAAGTCTGAAGCTTTTGAAAAGTTCAAAGAATTCAGACATGAAGTAGAAAAACAAACTGGAAAACCCATTAAGGTTCTTCGATCAGATCGAGGAGGTGAATACCTTAGCCGGAAATTCCTAGACTATCTCAAGGAAAATGGCATAGTCTCTCAATGGACTCCACCAGGAACACCTCAACTCAACGGGGTTTCAGAACGGAGAAATCGGACCCTATTAGATATGGTTCGGATCCATGATGAGCTTCACAGACCTTCCCTGATTTTCTTTGGGGACACTCATTGTTAACTTCAATCTATTTACTGAATAGGGTTCCCTCTAAAACCGTTCCTACCACACCGTATGAGATATGGCACGGTAAGAAACCAAGTCTGAGTCATCTCAGAATTTGGGGTTGTCCAGCTCATGTCAAAAGACAACAAGCGGACAAGTTAGAGTTTAGGTCCTTCAGAGCTCGATTCATAGGATATCCTAAAGAGTCATTAGGATACTATTTCTACATTCCAGAAGACCACAATGTGATTGTGAGTCGACATGCCATCTTTCTTGAAAAATAGTTTATTCAAGATAGCGGCATTGGAAAATAGATCAAGCTTGATGAGAAAGTCTCACAAGCAGAACGAGCTAAGGACCAAGTGGAACCAAATCAGGTTGAGCCAATAAGAACACTACCTCCTCCACCTCGTAGATCGGAAAGAGTTTCCCGTCCCCCTGAAAGATACTTAGGTATTATTTCAGAGGATGTAGAGGAAATGTTCCTCGTAGGTAATGGTGCTCATGGTGATGATCCCAAAACCTACAACGAGGCGATATCAGATATCGACTCCGAGAAATGGCTAGAGGCAATGCAGTCAGAAATTGACTCGATGCACTCAAACCAAGTCTGGACCTTGGTAGATCCACCAGAAGGTATAGTACCTATTGGATGTAAATGGATCTTCAAGAGAAAGATTGGTGCAGATGGAAATGTGGAGACATTCAAGGCTAGACTAGTGGCAAAAGGTTATAGTCAACGCGAAGGCATTGACTATCAGGATACCTTTTCCCAGTGGCTATGCTAAAATCCATCCGCACATTGCTTGCCATTGCAGCCTATTTCGATTATGAAATATGGCAAATGGACGTGAAAATGGCATTCTTGAATGGATATCTTGAGGAAGATATCTATATGGAACAGCCGCTAGGTTTCACATCCAGTGATACTGATCACAAGGTTTGCAAGCTGCAAAGGTCCATATATGGACTTAAGCAAGCATCTCGGAGCTGGAACACTCATTTCAATGATGTGATCAAAATGTTTGGTTTCATCAAAAATGAAGAGGAACCATGTGTTTTCAAAAGGGTCAGTGGGAGCGCTGTTGTCTTCCTCGTATTGTACGTGGATGACATCCTCCTTATTGGGAATGATATTCCCATGTTGACATCAGTCAAGATGTGGTTGTCCAAGGAATTCTCCATGAAAGACCTAGGTGAAGCATCCTTTATTCTAGGAATTAAGGTCTATAGGGATAGACCGAATAGGATGCTAGGACTTTCACAGAAGATGTACATAGAGAAAGTACTAAAGAGGTTTAGTATGGAAAACTCTAAGAGGGGATTAATACCCTTCAGACATGGTATTCATCTTTCCAAGAAGATGTGCCCTAGCACACCTGAGGAAATAGAACGCATGAGCAAGATCCCTTATGCTTCTGCAATAGGGAGCCTCATGTATGCCATGCTATGTACACGACCTGATATAGCCCATGCTGTGAGTGTCACAAGCAGATATCAGTCAAATCCAGGTGAAGAACACTGGACTTCTGTGAAATGTATCCTTAAGTACTTGAGAAGAACTAAGGATATGATGTTGGTCTTTGGTAACGGAGAACTCCAAGTCCAGGGATACACAGACTCGGATTTCATGTCCGATATAGATGATCGAAAGTCGACATCTGGAAGTCTGTTTGTGTGCAATGGTGGAGCTGTCAGCTGGAAGAGTTCCAAGCAAACGGTGATAGCAGATTCCACCATGGAAGCAGAATATATCGCTGCATCAGAGGCTGCAAAGGAAGCATTCTGGTACAAGAAGTTTGCTGCAGAAATCGGAGTAATGCCATCAGATGCCATTCCTCTATACTGCGACAACAATGGCGCCATAGCCCTTGCTAAGGAGCCGAGGTCTCACCAAGAAATCCAAGCATATTGAGCGGCGATATCACCTCATCCGCGATTACCTCGAAAAGGGTTATGTCGAGGTCAAGAGAGTCAACTCCACAGATAATGTGGCAGACCCACTTACAAAGCCGTTGGGCCAGCAGAAGATCGAAGCCCACCTTGAGAAGATGGGACTTAGACTTGTAGCCAATTGGCTTTAGGACAAGTGGGAGATTGTTAGATATTGTTATTGGCTGATATACACTTCTGTAATTTTGACTCAATAAATGGGTTATTTTCTATCACATATGTGTATTTAGTGTCTGTGATACATCCTTTGAGTTAATGGTAATGATAATTCATATTTTCAAGAGTTGAAAATTTAAGACATGAATAATCATTATTAACTCATAAATTGCTCCCGACCATAGGATCATCACGAGGATGGTGATTGATCCGGAAGGTTGGTGTACAATCGCTTCTCTTTAGTAGATGAGTCTTGAGTCTACGGTGTGGAGACAGTACGAGAGTACGTTAGAGAGGTACTCGTTAGAGAATGAGGGCACTGAGCGTGACCACCTCGAGTAGTCATTAGGGAGTCTACCTTCTCGTCAATGACTGACTCGATGCTGCAGTAGTGTGTCTGGTTCTTTGACCTGAGATGCATCGGCAGTTCACCTTGAGGGTGTTATAGTTTGACTACACCATTACTCGGTCTCCTAGCCATATGGAACCCTGAGGTGTATGTTGGCTATAGCATGTTCATTGTAGGAACTGGATTGCATCAAGATGGAATCTATCTACCTCGGTGGTAGAGGAGCAGCCCTATGATGATCATGAGAATCAAGTAGAAATCCATGGCCATGGTAGAGTGAAATAATAGAAAGAGTTTCTATTTAGATTTTCACATTGGACTTCGAATCGAATGATTACATCATATGACAGAGACTAGGGTTTGACGAGTTTACCTTAACCCTAATCTGATCGGGGCTCAAGATAGAAGAACTGAATCACACAGGTAGCTGCACCAAGAGGTTCGCATTCAGCTCTGATGGGTTGCCACCATATACTGCTAGGTGTCACTGGTGGATTTTGGGAGCAATTAGAATGATTTAGATGATCGATCATTCTAGCTGTTCGAATCAGAAGAGTTCTGATCCATCGAAAGGAGTTTCGATGATGTCGATGATAGAGATCATGACATATCCCATTACCATACAGAACTGAACCTAACTGGGTCACACAAACAAGGGTTTGAATCTGGTGATCATCAATTGAACTGATCTAGTTCAATTGATCTGAATGAGATTCAATTAGGTTCAAGGAAATCGTGCTAGCACTCGATTGAACCTAACGTTCTTCTTTTGCTATCATAAATAAGTTGTCCTGTCTGAGCCAAAGGAGTTTGTGCTCAATCAGAGGCCTTCATATGGTCTGACTGGAGGTTGTCCAAGTCAGAAAAGGTTGTCTTATTTGTAAGACATTACCTGCCATTTTTGGTCACCTGCCATTTCTTGTTCTTTGACTTTGGTCAAAAGTCTACCTTTGACTGGTCAAACGTTGACCATTGACCCTTTGACTTTTGACCACATGTCATGCACCTATTGGAGAGCTGGTGGGGGCCTGTCCCCCTGCCAGAACCTGGCAAGGAGGAGGGCGCACGCCAAGGGTGGCGTGAGCCCAAGTTGGAGGCGCCTAGGAGTCCTTGTTGGACAAGGACTCCAACTCCTTTTTGGATTTCAATTAGAGTTCTTCTAAGAACCAACTTTGACTGGTCTTAGGCACCCTCTAAGGTAGGAATCCAGGGGACTCTATTCCCACCAATCAGATTTAGATCTGATTTCACAAAGGGTTGTGATTGGTTGGGAATAAGAGGAAGTTGGATCACAGTCAGTCTATAAATAAGACCCTGTGCCCAACTCAAACACAGTAATTGAATTGAGATCAAAGTTCCCCACGCCCCAAGGCTGCCTCTCCCCTCTTCCTCCATGCCAAACCATCTTCTCCCCTTGCTCTCCACGTCCAAAAGGAGTTTTGGACCTTGGTTGGTGCGATCCAGATCAAAGAAAGGCGATCAAAAGCAAGAAGGCTGCACTGCTGCAAAGGACGACTGCAGATCTTCAAAAGGAGTTTTGAAGATCCTCCAGATCAGATCCAGATCTGATTTTTGGAGGTGTGATAGAGAAGAAGAGGATCTCCAGATCCAGCCCAAGTGGATATCGGTAGAGGCTAGGCGCTTGCATGGCTAGATCCAGAACCTTCTGCTGCAAACAGGATCATCAACAGGATAATAGGATTACCCAAATCAAGTAAATTAAATTTGATTTAATTTATCTTTATTTTATTTCTATTATTAAAATAATAAAATTAGATCTAAAATATCTCAGATCTGATTGGGATCGAGAGAAAAAATTTTGAAATATATCTCTCGATCTGATCAGATCTGAATGAACCTGGTCCGGAAAATCAGGATTTCCCTTCAGAAAGATGCTAGGCCGAGCCTTTTCTACATGCATGGGCTAGGTGGCATCGGTCATTTGTGCTGAGTCAGGTGCTGGGTCACTAGGCCAATGGGCCGATCTTCTCTGGTCCACATGGGCCACTATCGACTGGACTAACTAGTTTTATTCAAATATATTATTTTTTTCTTTTCTTCTTCATTTAAATTTCGACCACCATTTTTTCTCTAATTTAGCTCTGATTTGAGTTAAATTCGATTCGTTTAAACCCATAAATCGAGCTCTTTACATTGATAAGGTTCTTTCCTACAAAACATAAATAAAAGTATCAATTATTTAAAATAAATATAAATTATTATATATTTTAATATTTTTATTTATAAATTTATGATAATTATCACTTAGTCAATCCCAGTCTTAGTCTGAGTCGACTAAGATCCTAAAATTGCTTCTTCCTTGCAGTCTTCATCCTTGGCTCTAGTTCCTTACTCCATCTTGTGTCTCTAAGTCTTCGAAGCACCAATCAAGCCCCTCAAGATCCTCAACACTTGAACCTCAAGCCCATAGAAAGCTTTATGCCGCCTCCATCCTAGGACCACTCCTGTCCTAGTCCTAGGACTACACCTATCCTAGTCTTCTAGAGCCAACATCCTAACTCCTCCTATGGCCTCACAATACTTGGGTGTTTCATACCAACTCTAACCATCTCCATCTTAGTGCACCTAAGCCTTGGCACAACTAGCAACATCCTCTTGTGTGATCCTATTATCGCTACAGCCCTAATAGCCTCCTATGCAAACCTTACCACCACCAACCCTCTTCAGCTTATGAGCTTCCTTGTAAACCTTTGGGATGACTGCCTCCATAGCTGAAAACCTTGGCTTGTACCTTAGCACCACCTTAGAATTTATAGGATCCCTTCTACTTGATAACTGCACTACTTGTCTTGCACTTCTCTTGACAAACCATAGCATTCCTGTTCCAGCACTTGTGCTTCACCTGACACAATCTTCTCAGAGCCATGCCTCTCTGCCTGCACACTCCACTCCACCTAAAACAATGCAACTTTGACACTGATACTAGGATATTGGTCCTCTACTTGCATCCTTCTACTCTAAACTCGTGCCATATCTCCCTCTACCTATGAAGTCACCTCTATCCGGTGCTCCTTTTGAATATGAAGTCTATCTAATGCCGTAGAAGAATTTGACTCTATACCTAAGTCACCCAGGGTCAACCACCTAGTGTTGTCTTATTGAGCCTACCACTGCACCTTGATCACCATCATTGTCCCTTCGAATCCTTCCACTCCTTGGATCCTTTCGAAGCTATTTTGGATACCCCACACCCTACAAGCACCTTTAAAACCACTAAGAGCTCATCCAACTCTTTTCCTTTAGTGATTGAACCAATGAAATTTATCTTTTCTCCTTCTTTGCACTTCTTCCAAAGCAAACACTCTTGCTCAAAGTGCTCTGCTTCACCACACTTGAAGCATCTCCTGGATTCCTTGCTGACCTTCTACTCATCATTTTTCTTTCCTTTTCTGGGCCTTTTTGAAATTGCATGACCCTCCTAGAAGACTTCTCTCTTCATCATCTACTTTCGCTATTCATTAGACCTGAGCACTAATACGATCTCTTTATATACCAGTGTCTTCTTACCATATAGCAGTGTCATCACCAACAGATCAAAGCTTTTGGATAATGAACACAGCAGCAATAAACTTTTGTACTCCTCTTCAAGATCCACCTTAATGTTTAGCAAGTCCATGCTCATCTGATTGAACTACTGAATATGTACCGCAACATCCTCACTCTTCTACATCCAAGGGCTATACAGTTGCTTCTTCAGCATCAATTGTTACACATGTTCTTTCTATGTACAACTAGTGCAACCTCGACCATAAACCCCTGGATGTTCTCTCCTCCAACATGCCATAAAAAATCTCATCCATCAAACAAGCCCTAATCGTGGTATATGTCCCTTTCTTCAAGAACATCGACTGCTTGTCATTCATCTCCTCCAGCCTATCCTCCAAGGTTGAATTTAGTTTCATCTAAATTAGCAGATCCTCCATCCTAACCTTCCATATAGTGAACTTTTCTTTCCATCAAACTTCTTAAATCCTGACTTCAATCCACTAATTTTCATGATCAATCTAATTAAAAATAGCACAATAGATAGATCTAAAAAATGCTTGACTAGGAAGGATGGACAGCAGCCTCTAGATCTTTTCTTTCCTTACAAAATCTGAAGAAATTTTAGATCTAATCCTTATTGTTGATCCTCTACTAAAACCTAATCTTCTTCTTTCTCCATGCTGTACAATCCCTATACTAGATTTAGATCGCCTTAGCATGGACCTAGGTATTAAACTAGCAAGCTGAAGAAGAAATGCGGAAGCAAAACGATGGAGATAAGAAGATGCTATGATTTTGGCATGGAAACCAGAGAGAATAGAGAGAGAGTTAGGGAGAAAAGATCAATTGGATTCACTATTGTACAAAACCCTAATACAATCTATGTATAAATACATAGCTAATAGGCCCAACCAAAAACTCTCCTAGCTAATCCAATACATAAAAGCACTAACCCAAACCC
Source organism: Cocos nucifera (assembly GCA_006176705.1). NCBI lineage: Eukaryota > Viridiplantae > Streptophyta > Magnoliopsida > Arecales > Arecaceae > Cocos > Cocos nucifera. Next base: position 406,682 of record QRFJ01000773.1, read on the forward strand.
ATTTACCACATGATTTGTGTGCTCTCACCTTCATGGACCCAAACCCGATTCATACATGAATTAGCATCCTTAAGACCTCTTTAACCAAAGCCTTAAGATACCTAGAAACAAACCAGACCCTAGCCTCAAATAAACATCGCATGCAGCTCTGCCTGTGCACTGAGTAGACCCGATCTTAGATTGAGTTGGCTCATCTGAGACCAAGTTAACTCACTAAAGCACTGAGTCGACTAACTTGCAAATCGTGCTAGCAGTCCCAAAAATACATCTTTCTATTTGGCTTCTCTCTGAGACATAGTCAACTCACTTTGGAAATTGGGTTGACTCACCTTCAACTTAGTCGACCTACTCTTAGTCTGAGTCAACTAAGATCCTAAAACTGCTTCTTCCCTACAGTCTTCATCCTTAGCTCTGATTTCTTGCTCCATCTTATATCTCCAAGTCTCTGAAGTACCAACTAAGTCCCTCAAGATCCTTAACACCTGAACCTCAATCTCGTAGAAAGCTGCATGCCACCTCCATCCTAGGATCACTTCTGTCCTAGCCTTAGGATCAAACCTATCCTAGTCTTCTGGAGCCAACATCCTGACTCCTCCCGTGGCCTTCCAAGGCTTAGGAGAACCACACCAACAACTATAGATTTTTTCTAAAACTAGATATGTATCAAACCTTACCTAATTTTCTTACTACTCCATCATGTGCTTACAAGCTGATGGTCCCAATATCCTTGATCGTATAGCTCAATCCATCTGATAAATAAATAGTATCCTCACTACTCTCTAAGGAGTCAAATAAATTTCTTCTACAATAAATATGATGTGAACATATGAAATCTAAAATCCACTGCTAGAAAGAAGTGAAAACCTAGTCTGAGACCATAAGCACATCATCAATCTCATCTATCTTGCTACTTTTGATCACTATCGCAGTAGCCTTCATCCGATCTCTAAGCTATAGGCAATCTTTGACTCAATACTCTAACTCATTATACTAGTAATATCTGATCTTGCTGGAGTCCCTCAACTTAAATTTGGACCACCCATCTTGTGATCCTCTACCATTTCGTCTTCTACCACCACCACCTCCAATCACCATCATAGTCGAGTTATCATCTGAACTTGAGGTTTGGTTCTCCTACCTGAGAATCTTGTTTTGGAGAAGTATAAAAATAATCTCCTCCATTTTGATGGTACTTTTTTTACAAGAAAAGCAGTTACTAAGGACTCAAAAGAAGAGAAAAGTGATGAAAGCAAGACCAATATTTTAGTCTTCTCCATAACCTTTTCACCAACACTGAGAAGATTGATGAGAATCTTCTGAAAGTTATAGAGATGCTCCTGCATACTCTGTCCTTCGCTCATCCACAGTTGGTAGAACTACTTCCAGAGAAAGATGACTTTACCATGTACATCTTCTTGAGCTTTGACAAAATCATCATGGAAAAAATCTTGCTAAGCATATGGATCACCACATTATCTACTAAGTACAAGCAAATCATGCTCACCATCTATATCTAGAGCCACCTCCAATCCTACATCTCCATGATAGCTGGCTTTTTCTTGCATAAGAGAGTATCAATCAATCCTTGTTGGACAAGAATATTCTTAACCCTTACTTGCCATAAGAAAAAAATTGCTCTTCCTATCATGCCAGTTGATCTCCATCTTGATTGAGCTTGTCTTCTACATTTTTTTCAATCTTGATCAACAACGTAGCAATCTGAAGAATCTAGTGCTCTGGTAGTCTAGCTATGATACGGATTATTATGATACCACTTGCTCTGATACTACTTATTAGAAAGATCCCTCATGCGAAATACGGATCCTCCCAGATCAAGATCAGAATGTCGGTAATGATGTCGATACCATAATAAAAAGAAAAAAAGATATAAGAAAGAATATAATCAAATGCATGGATTAAGCCAAGGCTTACCTCCATGGGGTATACAAGCTTCACTATGAAAAAAAAAATTTACAAGACAAGACCACAGTCTCTCAACCCTCATACACTAATCCTTCTCTCTCAACAAGAAGTACTATCCCTTTCAAAGCTCTCTCAAAAAAACCTAAGAAGAATGCTCTGCTGCTATCTGATGCTCTACTTTGCCACCCGATTCTCTATCAGTGCTCTGCCTGCATCTCTACCGATGCTCCCCACTACTCTCGATTGCTGTTCCTATCCACTGGCCATCAGGTTCCTTTTAAAGGCCTAAAATTGAGTCCAAATCCAAGTCGAGGTTGTCTATAGACTCTTATCAAAAATCTAGAATCTCCCTAGCCATTAGATCATGCCCTAATGCTTTCCTAACCCTTTATGAAGGGAAAATTTAGATTTTTCGGATCGGATTTGTTCAGATCTGATTGGATCAAGAGAGATATTTCAAAAATTTTTCTTTTGAATCCATATCAGATCTGAGATATTTCAGATTTGATTTTATAGATCTAATAAAATAAAATAAAAAAAAATTAAATCTAATTTAATTTATACCTTTTGTTGGATAATCAGATTATCCTGTGATGATCCTGCTAATTGCCTGAGGTTCTGGATGTAGCCACGTAAGTGCCTGGCCTCTATCAATATCTACTCAGACTGGATCTAGAGATCTTCTCCTTCTTTATCACCTCTCTAAATATCATATCTGGATCTAATTTAGGAGATCTTTAAAACTTCTTCTGAAGATCTGGAATCATCTCTTACAGCAGTGCTGCCTTCTTTCTTTTTCATCACCTTTCTCTTGCTAGGATCGCACCAAACTGGAGCCAAAACCACCTTGGGCATGAAGAGGAGAGAGAGGACTAGAAGATGGCATGGAGGAGGGAGCGGGGCAGCCTTGTGGCATGGGCTATGGGTTTTTCTTTTTTTTTTGAAAGCTAGGCGCAGATAGGATCTTATTTATAGATCCTGACTGTGCCATCCAGTGCCACATCATCCCGACCAATCACATTGCTTCAAGCTTTCAGATCTAAATCTAATTGGTGGCATGACATCACCTAATCCAATTAGATGATAGCCCCCTCAAATCATCCTTAGGTGGTGTCAAAACTAGTTAAAGTTGGAGTCCCTTGGAGAACTCCTAAGTTGAATTCCAAGAAGCAACCTGGAGTCTTGTCCAATCTATATGGGACTCCAAGGTGTCTCCAAATCTTGGGCTCACGCCTCCCTTAGGCGTGCGCCCTCCTCCTTGCCAGGTTCTGGCAGGGGGACAGGCCCCCACCAGCTCTCCAATATGGGTGCATGACACATGTGGGTCAAAATGTCAAAGTGTCAAAGGTCAACGTTTGACCAAAGTCAAAAGACAAGAAAGTAGCAGGATGACAAAAATGGCAGGTGTTGTCTCAAATTTATCTCATAAATAAGACAACCTTTTCTGAATCTGGACAACCTCCAGTCAGACCTAATATGAAGGCCTCTGATTGAGCACAAACTCCTTTGGCTCAGTCAGGACAACTTATTTATGATAGCAAAAGAAGAACGTTAGGTTCAATCGAGTGCTAGCACGATTTTCTTGAACCTAATTGAATCTCATTCAGATCAATTGAACTAGATCAGTTCAATTGATGATCACCAGATTCAAACCCTTGTTTGTGTGACCCAGTTAGGTTCAGTTCTGTATGGTAATGGGATATGTCATGATCTCTATCATCGACATCATCGAAACTCCTTTCGATGGATCAGAACTCTTCTGATTCGAACAGCTAGAATGATCGATCATCTAAATCATTCTAATTGCTCCCAAAATCCACCAGTGACACCTAGCAGTATATGGTGGCAACCCATCAGAGCTGAATGCGAACCTCTTGGTGCAGCTACCTGTGTGATTAAGTTCTTCTATCTTGAGCCCCGATCAGATTAGGGTTAAGGTGAACTCGTCAAACCCTAGTCTCTGTCATATGATGTAATCATTCGATTCAAGTCCAATGTGAAAATCTAAATAGAAACTCTTTCTATTATTTCACTCTACCATGGCCATGGATTTCTGGACTTGATTCTCATGATCATCATAGGGCTGCTCCTCTACCACCGAGGTAGATAGATTCCATCTTGATGCAATCCAGTTCCTACAATGAACATGCTATAGCCAACATACACCTCAGGGTTCCATATGGCTAGGAGACCGAGTAATGGTGTAGTCAAACTATAACACCCTCAAGGTGAACTGCCGATGCACCTCAGGTCAAAGAACCAGACACACTACTGCAGCATCGAGTCAGTCATTGACGAGAAGGTAGACTTCCTAATGACTACTCGAGGTGGTCACGCTCAGTGCCCTCGTTCTCTAACGAGTACCTGTACTCTCGCTCCGGTGTCTCCACACCATAGACTTCAAGACTCATCTACTAAAGAGAAGCGATTGTACACCAACCTTCCGGATCAATCACCATCCTCGTGATGATCCTATGGTCGGGAGCATTTTATGAGTTAATAATGATTATTCATGTCTTAAATTTTCAACTCTTGAAAATATGAATTATCATTACCATTAACTCAAAGGATGTATCACAGACACTAAATACACATATGTGATAGAAAATAACCCATTTTATTGATTTATAGTCAAAATTATAATTTTGCCCCTAGAAGTGTATTACAAGTGTCAGCCAATTCTGGCTTCTAGGGCACATATATCTAACAATCTCCCACTTGATCCTAAAGCCAATTGGCTACAAGTCTAAGTCCCATCTTCTCAAGGTGGGCTTCGATCTTCTGCTGGCCCAACGGCTTTGTAAGTGGGTCTGCCACATTATCTGTGGAGTTGACTCTCTTGACCTCGACGTAACCCTTCTTCGAGGTAATCGCGGATGAGGTGGTATCGCCGCTCAATATGCTTGGATTTCTGGTGAGACCTCGGCTCCTTAGCAAGGGCTATGGCGCCATTGTTGTCGCAGTATAGAGGAATGGCATCTGATGGCATTACTCCTAATTTCTGCAGCAAACTTCTTTATACCAGAATGCTTCCTTCGCAGCCTCTGATGCAGCGATATATTCTGCTTCCATGGTGGAATCTGCTATCACAGTTTGCTTGGAAACTCTTCCAGCTGACAGCACCACCATTGCACACAAACAGACTTCCAGATGTCGACTTTCGATCATCTATATCGGACATGAAATCCGAGTCTGTGTATCCCTGGACTTGGAGTTCTCCATTACCAAAGACCAACATCATATCCTTAGTTCTTCTCAAGTACTTAAGGATACATTTCACAGAAGTCCAGTGTTCTTCACCTGGATTTGACTGATATCTGCTTGTGACACTCACAGCATGGGCTATATCAGGTCGTGTACATAGCATGGCATACATGAGGCTCCCTATTGCAGAAGCATAAGGGATCTTGCTCATGTGTTCTATTCTATTTCCTCAGGTGTGCTAGGGCACATCTTCTTGGAAAGATGAATACCATGTCTGAAGGGTATTAATCCCCTCTTAGAGTTTTCCATACTAAACCTCTTTAGTACTTTCTCTATGTACATCTTCTGTGAAAGTCCTAGCATCCTATTCGGTCTATCCCTATAGACCTTAATTCCTAGAATAAAGGATGCTTCACCTAGGTCTTTCATGGAGAATTCCTTGGACAACCACATTTTGACTGATGTCAACATGGGAAATATCATTCCCAATAAGGAGGATGTCATCCACGTACAATACGAGGAAGACAACAGCGCTCCCACTGACCCTTTTGAAAACACATGGTTCCTCTTCATTTTTGATGAAACCAAATATTTTGATCACATCATTGAAATGAGTGTTCCAGCTCCGAGATGCTTGCTTAAGTCCATATATGGACCTTTGCAGCTTGCAAACCTTGTGATCAGTATCACTGGATGTGAAACCTAGCGGCTGTTCCATATAGATATCTTCCTCAAGATATCCATTTAAGGAATGCCATTTTCACGTCCATTTGCCATATTTCATAATCGAAATAGGCTGCAACAGCAAGCAATGTGCGGATGGATTTTAGCATAGCCTACTGGGAAAAGGTATCCTGATAGTCAATGCCTTCGCATTGACTATAACCTTTTGCCACTAGTCTAGCCTTGAATGTCTCCACATTTCCATCTGCACCAATCTTTCTCTTGAAGATCCATTTACACCCAATAGGTACTATACCTTCTGGTGGATCTACCAAGGTCCAGACTTGGTTTGAGTGCATCGAGTCAATTTCTGACTGCATTGCCTCTAGCCATTTTCTCGGAGTCGATATCTGATATCGCCTCGTTGTAGGTTTTGGGATCATCACCATGAGCACCATTACCTACGAGGAACATTTTCTCTACATCCTCTGAAATAATACCTAAGTATCTTTCAGGGGGATGGAAAACTCTTTCCGATCTACGAGGTGGAGGAGGTAGTGTTCTTATTGGCTCAACCTGATTTGGTTCCACTTGGTCCTTAGCTCGTTCTGCTTGTGAGACTTTCTCATCAAGCTTGATCTATTTTCCAATGCCGCTATCTTGAATAAACTATTTTTCAAGAAAGATGGCATGTCGACTCACAATCACATTGTGGTCTTCTGGAATGTAGAAATAGTATCCTAATGACTCTTTAGGATATCCTATGAATCGAGCTCTGAAGGACCTAAACTCTAACTTGTCCGCTTGTTGTCTTTTGACATGAGCCTGGACAACCCCAAATTCTGAGATGACTCAGACTTGGTTTCTTACCGTGCCATATCTCATACGGTGTGGTAGGAACGGTTTTAGAGGGAACCCTATTCAGTAAGATAAATTGAAGTTAACAATGAGTGTCCCCAAAGAAAATCAGGGAGGTCTGTGAAGCTCATCATGGATCGAACCATATCTAATAGGGTCCGATTTCTCCATTCTGAAACCCCGTTGAGTTGAGGTGTTCCTGGTGGAGTCCATTGAGAGACTATGCCATTTTCCTTGAGATAGTCTAGGAATTCCCGGCTAAGGTATTCACCTCCTCGATCTGATCGAAGAACCTTAATGGGTTTTTCAGTTTGTTTTTCTACTTCATGTCTGAATTCTTTGAACTTTTCAAAAGCTTCAGACTTGTGTCTCATAAGATACACATACCCATACCTAGACAGATCATCGGTAAAGGTAATGAAGTAGACAAAATTGCCTCTAGCCGGCACATCAAATGGGCCGCACACATCAGTATGTACTAGGGCAAGGAGATCTGTGGCCCTCTCCCCATGTCCAACAAAAGGGAGTTTAGTCATTTTGCCTTGAAGACAAGATTCACAAGTTGGATATGACTCGGAAAGTCAATGGACTCAATAGCCCATTTTTCTCCAATTTGTTGATCCTATCTTCTGCTATATGACCTAATCTCAGGTGCCATAGATATCTGTCGTTTGGACTATCCCTAGGTCGTTTGGCATTCACGTTTTGCTCGATAGTTAGAACAGGTACATCAATATGTAGCTGATAAAGACCATTAATAAGGAAACCATTTGCAATTTTATTTCTTTCATAAAGAATGTTACAATGGTCCTTAAAGAAGGTGATCACATAACCTTCTTGTGCTAAGCATGAAACAGAAATCAAATTCCTGCTAGCTGCAGGCACAATAATAACAGTCTTTCAAAACTAAGTCTAAACCAGATGGTAATCGAAGAGGGTATGTTCCCACGGCTACTGCAGCAACTCTTGCTCCATTACCGATGCGTAGGATCATGTCTCCATCCCTCAGCCTCCTGCTATCCTCAAGACCCTGCATAGAAGTGCACAGATGAGCACTAGAACCAGAGTCAAGCACCCAACTGGATGCAGAAGAAACCGTAAGGTTAGACTCAATAACGAGCATACCTCCAGAAGGACCTTCCTTCTTGTTCTTCAGGGTGGCCAGGTAAGTAGGGCAGTTCCGCTTCCAATGGCCGTCGCTGTTGCAATGGAAACACTTTCCTTTGACATCGGCCTTTTTCTTCGATTCTGCCTTCTTCTTCTTTGATCCTTCCACCTTTTGCTTTTTCACAGACTTCTTTTTCTTTCCATAAGACTTTCTTTTGGAAGAAGTCCGTTCCATAGCAAGAACTGAGCCTTTAGAACCTTTCATAGAAAGCTCAGCGGTAACCAGCATATTAATTAACTCGGCCAAGGAATTCTGAAGTTTATGCATGTGGTAATTCATGATGAATTGCCCATATGCATCAGTCAAGGATTGCAGAATAATATCGTTCTGCAGGTCCAAGTCCAACTTCACACCGAGCTTCTCAAGCTCTTCCATGTCCTTGATCATTGTCAGACAGTGATCTTGGACTGACTGCCCATCACGCATCTTAGCCTTAAAAAGTCATTTTGTGACTTGATATTTGGCTGCGCGACTCTGTTCACCAAACATCTCCTGCAGGTGAGCCAACATTTGGCGAGCAGTCCCGATATCCTCATGTTGGCGCTGGAGCTCATCAGACATCGAGCCCAACATGTAATATCTGGCCTTATTATCTTCGTCAATCCATTTTTCCAGAGACGCTCTCTGTTCAACAGATGGACGGGCTGGTAAGGTGGGAGGGTCCTGGTCCAAAACATGGGTTAACTTCTCGGAACCCAAAATAATTTTGTAGTTCCTGAGCCAATCTTTATAATTGGGTCCAGTCAGTCTATGTGTGTCCAGGATACGTGCCAATGGGTTGGACGCAGACATTTTTCCTGTAGAGAGTCAAAGATTCTAGTTAGATACTGTAATTTTGACTTGACCAATTTATTTAGGGATTTTATTTTTAAACAAATTAGCTCCCACTATTTTCTCGGATCCCTACACTCCCTCTGTAGAGATGCGAAAATCTCCACGATTAATGATTTCTAGTGGGTGGTGCGGTCTCACCAACTGACTCATCACCTCACCTAACAGTTATTGGTGATGGGTTAGCCAATGAGTGAACAACTCTTGTTCAATGATTCTCTAATCATGGTGCACCCAAACTTGGTCTCTAATTCATGAATCTCACCGTATCCGGAATATTGATCCACTCCTTAGTTAAGTCAGACCCACCATTTGCAAAGACTGGGTTCCTAATTGAGTCTCTCACCGTATCCGAAATATTGAGCCCAACTCATCCTCCAGCCCATAGCATCCAATGCCTAATAGACATGGTTGCATCTTTCCCGGTGCAACTGAGCCACTGTATCCAGCCGAGAACAATCAACCCCGGGAAGGGCCCGCACATCTACAATGGTGGAAGACCTCAGACTTAATCTTTTCTTAGGGAGAATTGATTCAGGTCTCATTAAACTAGACTTGGCTTAGTCATAACAATTATGACTAACCTAGTGGCATGGGTTAGCTCGGATTATTGACCACCTCAGATCAGAACTGTGTCAACAGATATGGCCAGGTAAGTGAGACCGGTGGAAGGAATATGCCATTAACTCGTACAAGAACGCATTCAGGTCGAGTAGCTTCCAATTAAAAACCAGTCGGTCGTCTATGCCAAACTTACCTTAGACACCAAATTGTTGAGCCAGAACCAATTGGGTTAGCCTACAATCCAGACTCTAACCTCTGAGCCTAATTAGGTCTTGCTTGATCGTGACTCGATCTTGACCCAGACTTAATCCTATTAGGCTGGTCAATTTAAGCATTGTTGATCCCATCTAACCAACTCTTGATTCGGTTTGATCAACCGCTTAGACCTAATTGAGCTACCCAAGCCCGAACCCAGTATTATGAATATGTCTTAGATCTGAAATTCTCAATTTTAGACCTAATTAATATTCCATAAACTTAATTCTTAATTAAGTAGGGTTCATAAACAAAATATGCACAATAAATCCTAGGGTTTCAGGATCTAGGGTTTTGCAGAAAGTAAGTTTTGGGTTTCTGATTAAGGACGAACACGCAGCACCCCTACACATCATAAGAACACCCCATCGAATGGGAAAGAGAGGGCCTTTAAACCCTTCTTCGTTCTTATGACCGGACGGCCAAGAGGAACGCCTTAATCAGGAACATTCAATACTACAAAACAATATCAGATCTATATCATATATCTCATATATAAAAATTAGATCTAATCATGGCATATTTTGCATACATCTCATGTATCATAATCATGCATATTTTTCAGATCTAAATTATCTCATAATAATCTAAAAAATTAGATTTAAATTGATCTAATCAAAATAAATTCTAATCTAGATAATTATGTAGAACTATTCTACAACTAGTCTAGACATGCATCAATCATATCTCATATGATATTCAAAAATTAAATAATTTTTATTTGCTATTTTTTAGATGTTATTATAACACTTATAATATCAAAAAATAGTAAATAAAAAGATCTAAAATATGATTTAATCAGATTAAATCAAAAACATGCAAGACTATTCTATAGAACTATTCTATTCTAGAACTAGTCATGCATATCTTCTAATCTTAGATCCAAATTATTTAATTTTAATTTTTTCTGATTTCAGATCTGATCACATCTCATGTGACATCTGAAATCACTTATTTTTTAATTAAAATAAATTTAAAATTAGATCTAAATAATTTTAGAACCATGGCTCTGATACCAGTTGAAGGGAAATCCTGATTTTTCGGACCAGGTTCGTTCAGATCTGATCAGATCAAGAGATATATTTCAAAATTTTTTCTCTTGATCTCAATCAGATCTGAGATATTTCAGATCTAATTTTATTATTTTAATAATAAAATAAAATAAAGATAAATTAAATCAAATTTAATTTACCTGATTTGGGTAATCCTATTACCCTGTTGATGATCCTGTTTGCAGCGGAAGGTTCTGGATCTAGCCACGCAAGCGCCTGGCCTCTACCGGTATCCACTCGGGCTGGATCTGGAGATCCTCTTCTTCTCTATCACACCTCCAAAAATTCAGATCTGGATCTGATCTGGAGGATCTTCAAAACTCCTTTTGAAGATCTGCAGTCGTCCTTTGCAGCAGTGCAGCCTTCTTGCTTTTGATCGCCTTTCTTTGATCTGGATCGCACCAACCAAGGTCCAAAACTCCTTTTGGACGTGGAGAGCAAGGGGAGAAGATGGTTTGGCATGGAGGAAGAGGGGAGAGGCAGCCTTGGGGCATGGGGAACTTTGATCTCAATTCAATTACTTTTTTTTTGAGTTGGGCACAGGGTCTTATTTATAGACTGACTGTGATCCAAGCTTCTCTTATTCCCAACCAATCACAACCCTTTGTGAAATCAGATCTAAATCTGATTGGTGGGAATAGAGTCCCCTGGATTCCTCCTTAGAGGGTGCCTAAGACCAGTCAAAGTTGGTTCTTAGGGAGAACTCTAATTGGAATCCAAAAAGAGAGGTGGAGTCCTTGTCCAACAAGGACTCCTAGGACGCCTCCAAACTTGGGCTCACGCCACCCTTGGCGTGCGCCCTTCTCCTTGCCAGGTTCTGGCAGGGGGACAGGCCCCCACCAGCTCTCCAATAGGTGCATGACATGTGGTCAAAAGTCAAAGGGTCAATGGTCAACGTTTGACCAGTCAAAGGTAGACTTTTGACCAAAGTCAAAGAACAAGAAATGGCAGGTGACCAAAAATGGCAGGTAATGTCTTACAAATAAGACAACCTTTTCTGACTTGGACAACCTCCAGTCAGACCATATGAAGGCCTCTGATTGAGCACAAACTCCTTTGGCTCAGACAGGACAACTTATTTATGATAGCAAAAGAAGAACGTTAGGTTCAATCGAGTGCTAGCACGATTTCCTTGAACCTAATTGAATCTCATTCAGATCAATTGAACTAGATCAGTTCAATTGATGATCACCAGATTCAAACCCTTGTTTGTGTGACCCAGTTAGGTTCAGTTCTGTATGGTAATGGGATATGTCATGATCTCTATCATCGACATCATCGAAACTCCTTTCGATGGATCAGAACTCTTCTGATTCGAACAGCTAGAATGATCGATCATCTAAATCATTCTAATTGCTCCCAAAATCCACCAGTGACACCTAGCAGTATATGGTGGCAACCCATCAGAGCTGAATGCGAACCTCTTGGTGCAGCTACCTGTGTGATTAAGTTCTTCTATCTTGAGCCCCGATCAGATTAGGGTTAAGGTGAACTCGTCAAACCCTAGTCTCTGTCATATGATGTAATCATTCGATTCGAGTCCAATGTGAAAATCTAAATAGAAACTCTTTCTATTATTTCACTCTACCATGGCCATGGATTTCTGGACTTGATTCTCATGATCATCATAGGGCTGCTCCTCTACCACCGAGGTAGATAGATTCCATCTTGATGCAATCCAGTTCCTACAATGAACATGCTATAGCCAACATACACCTCAGGGTTCCATATGGCTAGGAGACCGAGTAATGGTGTAGTCAAACTATAACACCCTCAAGGTGAACTGCCGATGCACCTCAGGTCAAAGAACCAGACACACTACTGCAGCATCGAGTCAGTCATTGACGAGAAGGTAGACTCCCTAATGACTACTCGAGGTGGTCACGCTCAGTGCCCTCGTTCTCTAACGAGTACCTGTACTCTCGCTCCGGTGTCTCCACACCGTAGACTCAAGACTCATCTACTAAAGAGAAGCGATTGTACACCAACCTTCCGGATCAATCACCATCCTCGTGATGATCCTATGGTCGGGAGCAATTTATGAGTTAATAATGATTATTCATGTCTTAAATTTTCAACTCTTGAAAATATGAATTATCATTACCATTAACTCAAAGGATGTATCACAGACACTAAATACACATATGTGATAGAAAATAACCCATTTATTGATTTTAGTCAAAATTATAATTTTGCCCCTAGAAGTGTATTACAAGTGTCAGCCAATTCTGGCTTGGGTGCTTCTAGGGGGCCATATTCTCATTTGCATCGAAAAGATGCAGTCTAAGGATAAGTTTGGTCGATATGATCGACTAATTTTTAATTGGGAGCTACTCGATTCGAATATGTTCTTGTCAAGTTAATGGTATATCCCTTCCATCGGTCTCACTTACCTAGTCATATTTGTTAGCGCAGTCCTAATCTGAGGTGGTCAATAATCCGAGCTAACCCATGCCACTAGGTTAGTCATAGTGGTTATGACTATGTAAAGTCTAGTTTAATGAGACTAAGGTCTTCCACCATTGTAGATGTGCGGGCTCTTTCTGGGGTTGATTGTTCTCGACTAGTTACCATATCTATTAGGCATTGGATGCTACGGGCTGGGGGATGGATTGGACTCAATATTTTGGATATGATGAGAGACTCAATTAAGAATCCAATCTATGCAAATAGTGGGTCTGACTTAACTAAGAAGTGGATCAATATTTCAGAGATGGTGAGATTCATGAATTAGAGACCAACTTTGGGTGCACCATGATTAGAGAATCATTGAACAAGAGTTGTTCACTCATTAGCTAACCCATCACCAATAACTATTAGGTGAGATGATGAGTCAGTTGGTGGGACTGCACCACCCATTAGAAATCATTAATCATGGAGATTTTTGCATTTCTATAGAGAAAGTGTAGGAATCTGAGAAAATAGTGGAAGCTAATTTATTTAAAAATATAATTTTTAAATAAATTGGTCAAGTCTTAATTATAATATCTAACTACAAACTCTGACTCTCTACAAAAAAATGTCTACATCCAACCCACTAGCACGTATCCTGGACACCCATAGACTGACCGAACCTAGTTACAAGGATTGTCTCCGAAACTTTAAAATTATTTTGGATTTTGAGAAGTTAACTCATGTATTGGATCAGGAACCTCCCACCTTACCAGCTCATCCATCCGCTGAGCAGAGAGTGTCTCTTGACAAATGGACGAACGAAGATAACAAGGTCAGATACTACATGTTGGGCTCGATGTCTGATGAGCTTCAGCACTAACATGAAGATATCAGGACTGTCCATCAAATGCTGGCTCACCTACAAGAGATGTTTGGTGAACAGAGTCACACAGCCAAGTATCAAGTCACTAAACAACTATTTAAGACTAAAATGCGTGATGGGCAGTCAGTCTAAGATCATTGTCTGATGATGATCAAGGACTTGAAAGAGCTTGAGAAGCTCAGAGTGAAGTTAAACTTGGATATGTAGAATGATATAATTCTACAATCCTTGACTGATGCATATAGGCAGTTCATCATGAACTACCATATGCATAAACTTCAAAATTTTCTGACCGAACTTATGAATATTCTGGTTACTGCTGAGCTTTCCATGAAAGATTCTAAAGGTTTAGTGCTTACTATGGAATGGACTTCTTCCAAGAGAAAGTCTTTTGGAAAGAAGAAGAAGTCTGTGAAAAAGCAGAAGATGGAAGGAGGAAAGAAGAAAAAG
>QRFJ01000773.1:421905-446971 GCA_006176705.1 Cocos nucifera
TCTTGAGGATAGCAAGAGGCTGAGGGATGGTGAGATGATCCTACACATCAAAAATGGAGCAAGAGTTGCTGTCGTGGCTGTGGGAACATACCCTCTTCAACTACCATCTAGTTTAGACTCAGTTTTAAAAGATTGTTATTATGTGCCTGCAGCAAGCAAAAATTTGATTTCTATTTCATGCCCAGCACTAGAATGTTATGTAATTAGTTTTTTTAAGGACCATTGTAACATTCATTATGAAAGAAATAAAATTACAAATGGTTTCCTTATTAATGATCTTTACCAATTACATATTGATGTATCTATTTTTAATATCAAGCAAAATGTAAATGCCATGAAACGACCAAGGGATAGTCCAAATGATAGGTATCTACGGCACCTAAGACTAGATCATATAGCAGAAGATAGGATTAATAAATTTAAGAAAATCGGGCTATTGGGTCCGTTGACTTCCGAGTCACATCCAATTTGTGAATCTTGTCTTCATGGTAAAATGACTAACCTCCCTTTTATGGAACATGGGGAAAGGGCTATGGATCTTCTTACCCTAGTACATACTAATGTGTGCGGTCCATTTGATGTGCCGGCTAGAGATAATTTTGTCTACTTCATAATCTTTATCGATGATTTATCTAGGTATGGGTATGTGTATCTTATAAGACACAAGTCTGAAGCTTTTGAAAAGTTCAAAAAATTCAGACATGAAGTAGAAAAGCAAACTGAAAAACCCATTAAGGTTCTTCAATCAGATCGAGGAGGTGAATATCTTAGTCAAAAATTCTTGGACTATCTCAAGAAAAATGGCATAATCTCTCAATAGACTCCACCTGGAACACCTCAACTCAATGGAGTTTCAGAACGGAGGAACCAGATCCTATTAGATATGGTCCGATCCATGATGAGCTTCACAGACCTTTCTAATTTTCTTTGGAGATAGTTTATTAACTGTAATATACTTACTGAATATAATTTCTTCTAAAACTATTTCTACCATACCATATGAGATATGGCATGATAAGAAACCAAGTCTGAGTCATCTCAGAATTTAGAGTTGTCCGACTCATGTCAAAAGACAACAAGCGGATAAGTTAGACTTTAGATCCTTTAAAGCTTGATTTATAGGATATCCTAAAGAGTCATTAGGATATTATTTCCACATTTCAGAAGATCATAATGTGATTGTGAGTCAACATGCCATCTTTCTTGAAAAATAGTTTATTCAGGATCATGGCATTGGAAAGTAGATCAAGCTTGATGAGAAAGTCTCATAAGAGCAACGAGCTAAGGATCAAATGGAACCAAATCAGGTTGAGCCAATACAATCACTACCTCCTCCACCTCATAGATCGAAAAGAATTTTCCATTCCCTTAAGAGGTACTTAGGTACTATTTTAAAGAAAATAGAGAAAATATTCCTTATAGGTAATGGGGTTCATGGTGATGATCCCAAAACCTATAACAAGGTGATATCAGATATCGACTCTGAAAAATGGATAGAGGCAATGAAGTCAGAAATTGACTCGATGCACTCAAAACAAGTCTAGACCTTGGTAGATCCACCAGAAGGTATAGTATCTATTGGGTGTAAATGGATTTACAAGAGAAAGATTGGTGCAGATGAAAATGTGGAAACATTCAAAGTTAGATAAGTGGCAAAAGGGTATAGTCAATGCAAAGGCATTGACTATTAGGATACCTTTTCATCCGTAGCTATGCTTAAATCCATCCACACATTGCTTGCTATTGTAGCCTATTTCAATTATGAAATATGACAAATGGACATAAAAATGGTGTTCTTAAATGGATATCTTGAGAAAGATATCTATATGGAATAGCCGCTAGGTTTCACATCAAGTGATACTGATCACAAGGTATGCAAGCTACAAAGGTCCATATATGGACTTAAGCAAGCATCTCGGAGCTAGAATACGCATTTCAATGATATGATCAAATTATTTGGTTTCATCAAGAATGAGAAGGAACCATGTGTCTTTAAAAAGGTCAGTGGAAGCGCTGTTGTCTTTCTTGTATTGTACGTGGATGATATCCTCCTTATTAGAAATGATATTCTCATGTTGACCGTAGTTAAAATATGGTTATTTAAAGAATTCTCCATGAAAGACCTAGGAAAAGCATCCTTTATTCTAGGAATTAAGGTCTATAAAGATAGACCGAATAGGATGCTAGGACTTTCATAGAAGATGTACATAGAGAAAGTGCTAAAGAGGTTTAGCATAGAAAACTCTAAGAAGGGTTTAGTACCCTTCAGACATGGCATTCATCTTTCCAAGAAGATATGCCCTAGCACACCTGAGGAAATAGAATGCATGAGCAAGATCCCATATGCTTCAGCAATAGGGAGCCTCATGTATGCCATGTTATGTACACGACCTAATATAGCCCATGCTGTGAGTACCACGAGCAGATATCAGTCGAATCTAGGTGAAGAATACTGAACTTCTGTGAAATGTATTCTTAAGTACTTGAGAAGAACAAAGGATATGTTATTGATTTTTGGTAATGGAGAACTCCAAGTTTAGGGATATATAGACTCGAATTTTATGTCCGATGTAGATGATCAAAAATTGACATCTGGGAGTCTATTTGTGTGTAATGGTGGTGCTGTCAGTTGGAAGAGTTTCAAGCAGACTGTGATAGCAGATTCCACCATGGAAGCAGAATATATCGTTGCATCAGAAGCTGTGAAGGAGACATTCTGGTATAAGAAGTTTGCCGTAGAGATTGGAGTGATGCCATCAGATGCCATTCCTCTATACTACGACAATAATGATGCCATAGCCCTAGCTTAGGAGCTAAGGTCTCACCAAAAATTTAAGCACATCGAGCAGCGATACCATCTCATCCGCGATTATCTTGAGAAGGGTTACGTCAAGGTCAAGAGAGTCAACTCCATAGATAATGCAGTCAATCTACTGACAAAGCCATTGAGCCAGCAGAAGATCGAAGCCCACCTTGAGAAGATGGGACTTAGATTTATAGCCATTTGGCTTTACGTCAAGTGGGAGTTTGTTAGATATATGTGCCCTAGAAGCTAGAATTGGCTGACACTTGTAATACACTTCTAGGAGCAAAATTATAATTTTAACTATAAATAATAAAATAGATTATTTTTTATCATAAATATATATTTAGTGTCTGTGATACATTCCTTGAGTTAATGGTAACGATAATTCTTATTTTCAAGAGTTAAAAATTTAAGACAAGAATTTTCATTATTAACTCATAAAATGCTCCTAACTGTAGGATCATCATGAGGATGGTGATTGATCCAGAAGGTTGATGTACAATCACTTCTTTATAGTAGATAAGTTTTGAGTTTATGATGTAGAGACACCAGAGTAAGAGTACAGATACTCGTTAGAGAACGAAGGCACTGAGTGTGACCACCTTGAGTAGTCATAAGGAAGTCTACCTTCTCGTCGATGATTGGCTCAAAGCTGTAGTGGTGTGTTTGATTCTTTGATCTGAGGTGCATTGATAGTTCACCTTGAGGGTGTTATAGTTTGACTATACCATAACTCGATCTCCTAGCCATTTGGAACCCTGAGGTATATGTTGGCTATAGCATGTTCATTGTAGGAATTGGATTGCACGAAGAGAGAATCTATCTACCTCGGTAAATGAGGAGCAGCCCTATGATGATCATGAGAATCAAGTCCATAAGCCCATGGCTATGGCAAAGTGAAATAATGGAAAGAGTTTCTATTAAGGTTTTCACATCAGACTTGAATCGAATGATTAAATCATATGACAAAAATTAGGGTTTTGACGAGTTCACCATAATCCTAATCTGATCGGAGCTCAAGATAGAAGAACTTAATCACATAAGTAGCTGCACTGAGGTGTTCATTTTTAGTTTTAATGGATTGCCACCATATACTACTAGGTGTCACTGGTGGATTTTGGGAGCAATTAAAATGATTTGGATGATCGATCATTCTAGTTGTCTGAATCAGAATAGTTCTTATCCATCGGAAGGTGTTTCGATGATGTCGATTATAGAGATCATGACATATCCCATTACCATATAGAACTGAACCTAATTGGGATACACAAACAAGGGTTTGGATCTAGATATCATCAATTGGACTAACCCAGTTTAATTGATTTGAATTAGATTCAATTAGGTTCAAGAAAATCGTGCTAGCACACGATTGAGCCTAATGTTCTCCTTCTACTATCATTAAAAGTTGTCTTGACTGAGCCAAATATATTTGTACTCACTCAGGTACCTTTACTTAGTCTTACTGGAGCTTGTCCAGGTTAGAAAAGGGTTGTCTTAATTTATGAGATAAATTTGAGACAACACTTGCCATTTTCCATCACTTGCTAATTCTTGTCTTTTGACTTTGGTCAAACGTTGACCTTTGATACTTGGACATCTGTCCATGTGTCATGCACTCATAGAAGAGTAGATAGGGGCTTGTCCCCTTGCTAGAAATTGGAAAAGAGGGGGCGCACACCTAGGGAGGCATGTGCCCATGGATAGGGATGCTTGGAGTCCCATAAAGATGGGACTCTAGGTTGCTTCTTGGAATCAACTTAGGCAGGTGCCTAAGATTCAGCTTTGACCAGTCTTGGCACCACCTAAGGATGATTTGAAGGGGCTCTCATCTAATTGGATTAGGTGATGTCATCCCATCAATCAAATTTAGATTTGATTGCATGAAGCGATGTGATTGATCGGGATGATGTGGCACTGCATGGTGCAGCAGGGTCTATAAAAACTCTATCTATGCCAATCCTTGAAGAGAATAACATATAGCCAACACCACAAGACTACCCCTCTCCCTCCTCCATGCCATCTTCTAGTCCTCTCTCTCCTCTCCATGCCCAAGGAGATTTCGGCTCCAGTTTGGTGTGATCCAGGCAAGAGAAAGGTGATGAGAAAGGAAGAAGGCAATATTACTGCAAGAGATGATTCCAGATCTTCAAAAGGAGTTTTGAAGATCCTCCAAATCAGATCCAAATTTGATATTTGGAGAGTTGATAAAGAAGGAGAAGATCTTTAGATCCAGTCTGAGTGGATATTGGTAGAGGCCAGGCACTTACGTGGCTAGATCCAGAACCTCAGACAATCAGTAGGATCATTATAGGATAATTTGATTACCCAATAAAAGATATAAATTAAATTAGATTTAATTTACTTTTATTAGATCTATAAAATCAAATATGAAATATCTCAGATCTGATATAGATTCGAAAGAAAAATTTTTGAAATATCTCTCTTGATCCAGTTAGATCTGAACGAACCTGATCCGAGAAACTAGAATTTTCCCTTCAACTTATCTCATATGATCCAAAAATTAAATAATTTTATTTACTATTTTTTAGATCTTATTATAATAATTATATCATTAAAAAATAGTAAATAAATAGATCTAAAATCATAACTTAATTAAATTAAATTATGAACATGCAAGACTATGTATAGAATAATTCTATTTTCCTAGCCCTTTGATCATGCCTTTGCATGAAAATTAGTGCCAAAATATCTCGGACCGTGTGAAATGGCCATGAGCCGCTAAGGGGTCCATGCATGCTAGGTGGTGCCCATAGATCGTGGTGGACCGTGTGGTCTAGGCCACACCCACGTGCTAGGCCTGCACTCGCGCACTTGGGCCTCCCGCCCACTATAGGCCATGCACACTTGGGCCTCCCATGCACTATAGGCCATGCACACCTGCATGCATCTTAGGCTTGCCCACGCTGGCTGCAAGCTATGGAGCCTGTGGGCTGCCCTGCAAGCTTATGCACTGCAGGTTGGGCTTGCCTACTACTGCTGGGCTATCTTCCTCATCATGGACTTCCTTCTGGCTGTTGTAGGTCAAATTTTGAGGCACTTTTTTCAACAAGAAGATCTTAAGTTAAGGGGGAGAATTTATTATGGGAGAGTGTGTTTGTATATTTCGGCATTTATGTAAATCTCTTTAACATTTTGATACCATGTTGTAAAACCATTTCCCCTAACCAATTTCCAACTATATTGTGCATATAGTTGAATATCATGTTAAGTTCTTGAAAATTTTGACATCTTCTTGATACCTTATACATTACATTAATTTGAGTAAATTTTATATTATTCATTCTACTCTATGCTCAATATTTTATCATCATCAAAAAAAAAGAGATTGTTGACCCCATGAATGATTTTGATGATAACAAAATATTAGATCATAAAATTAAACTAATATATTTCAAGTTTTCTATAAGAATGATTTTGTAGAAATAAAGTATCTTTTACGAGGCTTGAAAATAATTGAGAAGCATTTGAGCTAAAAAATGACCAAGATTGGAGTTCAATTACTTGAAAAAAATCTATTTGAGAAAGTCAAGTTGACTCTTGTTAGGGGCAAACCCTTACCTGCCAAAGTCCAATAGGATGCCAAGTCTTGGAGTGATCTTGTCCGGCGATGATAATCATGGCTAACTCCGACCAGTGTGGAATTCCTACTTAGCGCTAAGATCGTAGATCTCCAACTTGGACTTATTGGCTGATCTCCCATGTTCTGATCACCAATTTTCTCAGATAACCTCGGAACCTACAAGGTCTTATGGATTTCACCTGGACGAGCTCGAATGGTGATAGTAGTGTTCTAAGAAATCAAGTGTTCGAATCGGACACAACCTGGCTTGACGATAGAACCTCTTTCTGGATGAACTTCAGCAACCTATGAAGAGTAGAGGATCTCTAAATTCTTATAATCGAGAATTTTAGATATGCTGGCAAAAGGTCTCTATCCCTCTTTTATTAGCCCTTGGATGACCCCGAGAACGACCGAGCTTTAAGGGAATGGATGAATGGCAAAAGTATCCTAATTGTCCACCCCTAGCGACCGTCAATCGAGTTCTCTCATCAACCGAGCTTCTCTCAATTGTCAGACAACCACCTAGAAGCCGAACTCCCTTTGGCTCTGGTCTACCGGGCTCCTCTATCATACACCTACTAGACTTTTCCACCAGTCTCCTCCCGGATGATCTCTTCCAGTGGCATCCCTTTTGGATGATCTCCTCTAGTTGCATTCCTTCTGGATGATTTTCTCCAGCTAAACTCATTATAAACGAATTCCATCTGATCAACAAGCAAGCTCCTTTCAACCAACCTCCTTCCATTCGATGTTCTTCCAATCGAACCCCTTCCAGTTGCCTAAGCAGGCTCCCTCCAGCCAAATTCCTTACTATCGCCTAGAAAGACCTCATCCTCTATGCAGATTTAGCTCCTAGCTCAAGGCAAATCGATCAATATGTGGATAACCTCAAAAAAGTCCAAACTTCTTCATAACTATTATGGTATGAAACTCTTCATTGCCAATAGATGCTTCATCTGAACTTCGGGTATTGCTCTCCAACAAGCTGGCACGTTGCAACAACGAACACTATCCTTCATAACAAACTCCACGTGATCCCGAACGGCCCACTATCAAATGCTTATGATTGTCAGCATTAGTTTGTTATAAGCTCCATCTATAAAAGAGACCCTCTAGATATATTTTCTTTAAGCTCTCATTTTTCTTCTCATTACTCTACTCCTTAATTTCCTAAGCACTCTATTTCTATTGGTCAGAAGAGCTGACTTGACCGTCGGAGCCACCAACTCCAACTCCGGATGGGACTTTATTTTGCAGGTCATCAGCGGCGACCTTTTCTTCCCCAACTCCAGCTCAATCCAATGGCAACTAGATTCTGCACCACCAAGATTGACGCTAGAGGAAGGATTCCTGATCTCTTATTCTAAAAGGAGTGTTCGATCGATTTTATTTACCTTTTTCTTTTGATCCTTCAAAATCCATCACTATTTGATCTCTTTTGCTCCAGAAATACCTCCAAAAAATATGACCACTCAGAGATCCACCATCTTTGCCATCAAATCTGAGCCAAATCCACCTGCTTCAACACCTTCACCGGCACTGCAACCCCCTCCATGGTAGTAATGGTGGATCCAAAGCTATTCAACCTACTAGTGCAGTAGGTCTGGGGCCTCACCAAAATGGTGCAGGCCATGCAGCAACCTTCGATGGTAGTTTGACCAAAAATTCTTCCATTGGGATGTCAAGAGCCAGTCCCAAGAAGTCATACTTGGATCAGCAGACCCGTCACCTCCAAAAAAGGGAAGCAAAGAGCAGAGAGCCCCTATTCCAATCATGATTCTTCTCTGGAGGAGACCTTTCCCATCTACAGCTAGAAACCTTTTGAGATTCGTGATCGAGATGGACCCTCGATCAAAAACTTCAGGAGATGGATTGGTTGATTAAGGAGCTCCACCTTACTGCCCCGACCAACCATGACAACATCTGCACTGATCCTTCTTTCTTTCAGAAAATCATGTAGGAGTTGATCCCACCAAACTTCAAGCTTCCTCAATTCAAGATCTATGATGGGACAACTGATCCGGTTGACCACCTAAAAGCCTTTCGAACTATGATGCTACTCCATTGTGCACCACACGCCATCTTGTGTCGAGCTTTTTCATCCACTCTAAAGGAAGTAGTGAGAAACTGATACTCGATGCTAAAGTCATATATGATCTCCTTCTTTGACCAAATGAGCCTACATTTTATGGCTCATTTTGTCAGCAATCGATGTTCAAGGTGAGGCTTGGACTCCCTCATCAACATCAAGCAGTAGAAAGAAGAGTCCATCTGAGCTTATGTCAACCATTTTAATGCCATGCACTGGAGGTCCAAAATTTGGACCAGTCCTTTGCCATGGCGGCATTGAAGGAAGACCTTCAGAAGAATGACTTGCTATTCTCCCTAGAGAAAAAGTATCCCAAGAATTTTGTTGATCTTCTAGCTTAGGCTGAACATTATGCCCGAGGTGAAGAAGCCTTCAAACTAAAGGATGAGAAAATTGCAAGGGAGAGGTAGGCAGGCGAGTCTACCAAGCCCACAGTCGAAGAGAAGCTTAATGAAGTTCGATCATGCTCTTGGACTCCTCCTAAGTGCAAGTGCGCTCAAACTCCTCCTCGGACTCACTATCAAAGAAGTCCTGACGAAAGGGCATGAAGGAGCTCTCCCCCTAGGAGATTCCACAACTACGCCCCTCTCAATGCTCCAAAGACTCAAGTGCTGATGAAAATCAAGAAGTAGCTATCGAGGTCGAAAAGGATGCACACTCATCCTAGCAAGTACAATCCTAACAAGTACTATCTTTACCATCATAACCATGGTCATGATACTGAAGATTACATTTAGCTCCAAGATAAGATTGAAGAGCTCATTAGGCGAGGCCGACTTGATCAATTCCTATGGCATCGGCCCAAGACAAGAGAAGATCGACCAAGGGCACTGCCATAACCAAAACCATCAAGGAGGAAGGAGCAGCAAGGAGATCGGCCACCCCTCAGAATCATCAATACCATCTCTGAAAGACTTCGACGAGAGGAGGCCAGTGGATCCGAGGGGTCGACTAAAAGGCGGAGAGTTGAGGAATCCATCACTTTCACTAAAAAAGATGCTCAAGAGGTTCAATTTTCGCATAATGACGTAGTTGTAATAACTTTAAATATAGCAGATTATGATGTACGCTATGTTCTTGAGGATAATGAAAGTTCGATCGATGTCTTATTTTATGATACTTTCTCTAAAATGTCTATACCTAATAATCACCTAGGACCAATGAATTCTCTGTTGGTGGGCTTCACTGGCGATGCTATACTAGTTGAAGGAATAATAACTTTAACTATGACTGCAGGATGATATTCGAGGCAGTCCACAATGCAAATGGATTTTTTGATAGTAAGAGCTCCATCTACTTACAACGCAATTCTTGGCCGACCTGGCCTAAATGCACTTCGGATAGTAGTGTCGATCTACTATTTAAAGATGAAATTTCTAACAAATTATGAGATCGAAGAAGTCAAAAAAGACCAAGCTTTGGTGAGACATTGCTACTCAATTGCCCTACAAAGGGGTAAGCAGTCTGATCCTAACTCAATTAATGGGTTGGACATCCAGGACGATCTTATAGAAGAATGGGAAGAACCCATGGATGATCTTATCTCAGTCTCTTTGAATGATAAAAATAAGGACCACACAGTGTAGATCGGCTCTAATCTAGGAGAGGATGTGCGAGAGCAACTCGTTGAATTCTTACGGAGAAATGTAGATATTTTTGCTTGGGTCCCCACGAACATGCCAAAAATTAATGCCAAAGTTATGGAGCATAGTCTGACTGTCGATCTCAAGCATCGGCTAGTGAAAGAAAAGGTATGCAGCCATACCCCAAAGAGATAAAAGATAATTGTTGAAGAAGTCGACAAGCTCCTCAAGGCTGGATTCATCCGAGAAGACTCCTATCCGAACTGGATTTCTAATATGGTCCTTGTCAAAAAGGCAAATGGCAAGTGGAGGATATGCATAAACTTCAAAAAGTTGAATAAGTTCTGCCCTAAAGATAGCTACCCCATATCTAGAATTAATCAATTGGTGGATGTGATCTCGTGCCATGAACTCCTCACCTTCATGGATGCCTTCTCTAGCTACAACCAAATCCAGATGGCACCAGAGGACGAGGAGAAAATTGCTTTTATTATTGATCGTGGTCTTTATTATTACAAGATTATGCCCTTTGGACTCAAAAATGTAGAAGCAACATACCAGCACCTCGTCAATAAGATCTTTAAGGAGTAGATCGGTCATAACATGGAAATTTATGTAGATGACATGCTTGTCCAGAGCCAAACTTTGAGAAATAACATAGTTGATCTCGAGGAGACCTTCAGTGCCCTACGGAGATATAAGATGAAATTAAATCTGACCAAGTATACCTTTGGTGTGACTTTGGAAAAGTTCTTGAGGTTCATGGTGTCGAGGCACGAAATTGAGGCAAATCTAGAGAAAATTCAGGCCATTCAAGAGATGACTATCCCAAAAGCAATAAAAGAAGTTCAGTTCCTAATAGAAAATGTGGTAGCCTTAAACTATTTCATCTCGAAGTTGGTCGAATGGTGTATGCCCTTCTTTCAAGTTCTCAAACAACCAAAGAACTTTTGTTGGACCGTAGAGTGTCAGCAAGCATTCAAAAAGCTCAAAAGCTACCTCGGCTTACCTCCCCTGCTAGCTAAATCTGAGCCTGGAGAAGAGTTATTCTTGTACTTGGCAATCTTTCCAGCGATCCTTGCAGTAGTCCTAGTCAAGAAAGAGGTGAAAGTGCAGCGGTCGATCTACTACATAAGTCGAGTTTTGAGGGACACCGAGATCAGGTACACTAAGTTAGAAAAACTAACTTATTCTCTACTGATTGCAATCCGGAGACTTCGACCTTATTTCTAAGGGCACACCGTAACTCTCCTCACTGACCAACTAATCAAGACAGTTCTTCATCGAATAGATATCTTCGAAAGAATCATAAAATGGGCAATTGAACTCATAGAGTTTGACATCAATTTTTAGCCTCCACCATCAATTAAGGCTCAAATACAAGCGGATTTCCTAGTGGAATGCACTATCCCGGATGAGGCCGAATTGGAACAGAATGAGGTTAGTATTCCATGGTTACAACTGAGCTCCTTTGAAGAAAAGGCCGATCTTCTTAAAGGCTTCTGGGCCCTATATGTTGATGGATCATCCAATGCTTCGGGCGCAGGCACTAGATTGATCCTGATGAACCTAGAGGGGGTCATTACCGAATACATACTGCGCTTTGAATTTTCTATAACAAACAATGGGATCGAATATGAAGCTCTGATAGCAAGACTAGGGATAGCCAAGAAGTTGGAAGCAAACTGGCTCTAGGTGTACAGTGATTTTCAACTAGTGGTCGGACAAGTTAGTGGCAATTATGAAGCTCGGGAGGAAAGTATGATAAAGTATCTCGAGAAAGTGAAGAATTTGACTTCGACTTTCAAAAGATTCAACATTCGATAGATTTCGAGAGCAGAAAATACCAGAGCCGACCTTCTCTCTAAATTGGCCATACTAGCTCTAGCCAAACTGCCTAAGGAAGTCTTCTTCGAAGTCCTAAAATGCCTGAGTTTGGAAGAATCACAGTCTATGATGCAGGTTCAGCATGAGCCAAGCTGGATTGATCCACTAGTCGCCTACCTCAAAGATGGGGTTCTACCTCATGACCTAAAAGAGGCTCAAAAAATAAGAAATCAGGCCTTCTGGTATGTTCTCTATGAAAGCAAATTATACAAAAGATCTATTCACTACAACTTTTAAGATGCCTTCGACCCTTTGAGGTCGATTTTGTATTATGGAAGGTACATGAAGAAATTTGTGGAAGCCATCTGGGTGCCAGATCTTTATCTCATAAGCTGCTTCGTTAAGATTACTACTGGCCAACCTTATATCGAGATTCCCTGGACTATGTTAGAAAGTGTGACCGTTGTCAGAGAAATGCTAGTATTTAGAGATAGCCAACCTCCGAGCTTACCCTCTTGAGCACCCATTAGCCATCTGTGCAGTGGAGGATGGATATACTCGACCCCTTCCTGATGGCATCCGAATAATGAAAATTTCTCTTGGTTGCAATTGACTACTTTACCAAATGGGTCGAGGCCAAATGCCTAGATAAAATTACTGAAGCAAAAGTGTAGGACTTCATCTAAAAGTCAATTATTTGCAGGTTCAGCTTGCCTCGGATCCTCATAACAGATAATGGATGGTAGTTTGCTAGAGCAAAATTCATCGAGTTCTGTGAAGACTTGAATATCTCTCACAATTTTACATTAGTGGCTCATCCACAGGCAAATGGCGAGGTCGACGTAACCAACAGAATCCTGCTTCAAGAAATCAAAGCAAGACTTGAGAAGGCAAAAGGGACTTGGGTAGATGAACTCTATCATGTACTCTGGGCATACCAAATTACCTGAAGATTGACAATTGGAGAAACTCTATTTATCTTGGCTTTCGGGATAGAAGCGGTCATCCCAATAGAACTGAAACTTCCATCAGCACAAGTCATGACATTCAACGAGTAGCAAAACTCATAGGATCTCAGGGCCAACCTTGACTTGCTAGAAGAAAGAAAGAAAGAAGCTCAAGTTCGGATGGTAGTCTACAAGCAGAATGCAGCTCACTATTACAACTCAAGGATCAGAGGCAAAGTATTTAAAGTGGAAGACCTAGTACTTCAGCGAGCGGCTATTTCACAATCTCATAACCAAGAAAAGCTTGCACCAAATTGGGAAGGCCCATATGAAGTCAAGAAGGTTGTCCGGCCCAAAACTTATTACATGAAGGAGCTCGAAGGAACAATACTTCTGCAATCCTAAAATTTAGAGAATTTACAGATGTATTATCAGTAATTTTACTTTAATAAATTTTTTTCTTTTCAATGTCCCTGTCTTTTAGTGTAAAATTATATAATGATAGAAAATAACTCAATCGAACTTCGTTCTTAAATGAAGACGAAGATCCCATTATCTAAGACGCGATGAGGGAAGAGATCCTTCCAATGGCTCTTCTATGCCCCTACCATTCTGTTAGAAATAGAAGAAAAACCTCATCCTAACTTGAGTAAGATGAAGACCCCATTGTTTAAGATGGGATGAGGGGAAAGGCCTTTCTAACAATTCTTCTATGCCCCTAATGTCCTATTAGGAATAGGAGAACCTCGTCCTAACTTGAGCAAGATGAAGACCCCATTATCTAAGACGGGATGAGGAGAGCGACCCTTCTGTGCCCCTACCGTTCTGTTAGAAATAGGATGAGAACCTCATCCTAACTTGAGCAAAACAAAGATCCCATTGTCTAAGATGGGATGAGGGGAAAGGTCCTTCCAACAGTCCTTCTATACCCCTACCATCCTGTTAGGAATAGGAGGAGAACCTCATCCTAACTTGAGCAAGATGAAGATCCCATTATCTAAGATAGGATGAAGGGAGAGGCCCTTCCATCGGTCCTTCTATGCCTCTACCATCCTGTTAGGAACAGGAGGAGAACCTCATCCTAACTTGAGCAAGGCGTAGACATCATTGTCTAAGACAGGATGAGGGGAGCGATCCTTCTGTGCCACTACTATCCTATTAGAAATAGGAGGAGAACCTCATCCTAACATAGGCGAATACTAACCATGTCAGGAATAAGTGGAAAACCTCATCCTGACATCCAAGATGGGAGAAAGTGATAAGTGGTAAAAATATACTAATAAAAGTATTAAATTATAAAATAAATTAATTTATCTTTTAGAAATTAATATTTTTATTAATTTTATGTAGGAAAGAAGGCCACCAATATGAAGATCTTATTTTTCTGATTCAAATGAAATAAATTTCAGACAAAACGGACTTCAAACGAGCCCGAAATTAAATTTTTTTTTTAAAAAAAAGAGAGTCGGTCCGGTTCAAACTGGTTCAGAAAAATTGTCTCAGTAGACCACTCGATCCGACCGCATCCAGCAGACCAACCCACTGATGCAACGCTGACGTCAGCATTTTTTACGGTGCACGATGGACCATTTGGAGGGCATTTTGGGAATTTCACATGAAGAAGTGCGCTCCGATTGGTTGAAGAATACGACAGTCCATGCAACACCGAGCTCGTGCATGGTCTATAAAGGGCAATTTAGGAATTTTGTCTAATCCGATGGGTGTCTTTCATTGGGATTTGATCGGATGGCCGAAACGCATGCGCTGACGAACGGCATCTGCAGCTCTCGATCGAGATCCAATGATTGAGATTCATCCCGACTTTAAACTAAAGATCAGAAGCTTTCCTATGCACGATCTGATAGCCCAGATTTGATCTTCAAGGCTGATCCGATGGTCTAAATGAATTCTGACTTGATTTAGGATTTTAAAATAATTTTTGAGTGATTTTTGGATCGTTTGATCAACATCCAATGGTTAGAATTGATCCAGGATTCTTTTTGAGTTGTTTTGAGAGTTTTAAACCTAATTTTCAATAGGATTTTGGTGGAAAATCCACCTCTCAACCTATAAAATGTTTGCTGTTGTCGAAGAAAAAAAAAGAAAAGAGAGGGGAGACAGTAAAAAAAAAAGGAGAAAAAGAAGAGAAAGAGAGGAGAGAGGTGGAAAGAGAAGAAAGATTTTTTAGAGAAAAGGGTTTTTAATTTTTTTCTTCTTCCGACAATCAAAATATTGATCAAGGAGCTTCTTTTCTTCTTCACTAAGTTCTCCACACCAAGAGTGATGGACAATCAATTTCAGCAATCAAACAATCTAATTTTTTTATGCTTTTTATTTTATTTACTATTTTTGAACTTGTTATCATGGACTAAATTTTCTTTTACTAAGGCTAAGATGTAGCCACTCTTTTGATGCAATATTCAGTATGATTTATTTTTAATTTTAAATTTTATTCATGAGGAGTATATAAATCTGATCTTAATGCTTTTAGATTACCGACCATCTTCTAATTGATCTGATGAATATAGATATTATGGACCAAGTACATCTATGTTATTGCTTCTGGATTATATACCTTGTATTATGAATTAAATTAGAATTCATATGTATGCAGAAATTTTAGTGTGCTTTGGACATAGCATATTTTAATTAGAGGATTTCATAAATATTAATGCATTAATATTTATTTAATTTACACTTGGATCAAAGGATAATTAATAAATATTGATAGTTTTGCTACGCCTGGACCATTTGGAGACTCCACCGTCACATGAAATAAAATTAATCTAATAACCTGAATATTGTATTGACTGAGTTAGTGAACCGATTGCCTTAGTAACATATTTTTTTTAAGTTTAAAATCCTAATAATTACACTCTCTTTATTTTCTTAAAATTTTTAATTATTTCTTTATTTTATTCTTTAATTTTTTATTCTCATAAATCGGTCTTCTAAATAAAGCATAGGAAAGAGCTTTTCAGTACTTATTTTTTAATCCTCTGAGGACAATACTCTACTGATTTACTTTATTACTTAATTGATTGGTGTACTTGTCATAGCTATAGATTAGCATGCATCAAGTTTTTGGCACCGTTGTTGGGGATTGTGTCTAAAATAATATTAAAATTTTGATCCTAGCTTTACTTTAAAATTTTATTTTAAATTTTTATTATTATTTTATTTAAAAAAAATGGTTTAGTGCATGACATGTACTGGACATAGCAACTTACTACCTTTAGATCCAGAAATTGAAAGAACCATTAGAAGACTACAACAAGAAAGAAACATGGCAACTGAAGATCCTAATGACATCAATCTAGGATTGGATATGGCGATCGAAGGACAGCATGAAGCTATTCGACCAGTACATCATCCATTAAATGATTACATCATACCATCTATAGCTGATGTAGCTTCGAGCATCAGGAGACTGTCAGTGCGAGCAAACAACTTCAAAATAAAATCGGTGATGATCTAGATGATTTAATCAATTGTCCAATTCAGTGGATACGTGCATGATGATCCGAATGCCCATATTTCTAACTTTCTTGAACTTTGTGAAACTTTTAAAATTAATGGGGTGTCGGATGATGCTATTAGATTAAGATTATTTTTTTTTCTTTATAGGATAAAGCTAAGAGTTGGCTTCATTCTCTTTCTGTAGGTTCTATCACAACTTGGGATGTCCTAGCCCAAAAATTTTTAGCCAAGTACTTTCCACCTTCCAAGATTGCCAAGATGCGCAACGATATCACTTCTTTCATGCAGATGGACATGGAGACACTATATGAGGCTTGGGAGCATTTCAAAAAATTGCTGAGGAGATGTCCACATCATCAACTACCCATATGAATTCAGGTATAAACTTTCTATAATAGTTTATCTCCTACTAATCATTCTATGATTGATGCAGCAGCAAGAGGAACTATTAATCAAAAAATGGAGAAAGAAGCCTTCGATCTGATCGATGAGATGGCATCAAATAGCTATCAGTGGCAGACAGAATGCATGATGCTAAAAAGACTAGCAGCTGTGCATGGATTAGATTGCGTGCCAACCTTACTAGCTGAAATTGTAGCCCTTAGAGCCAAAGTCAACAACTTGAAGGGAATAGCTATGCATGTTCAGAGCATCACCTATGACCTGTGTGGAGGAGGACACGATACGAGCAATTGCCAGACAGGTAATCCTTTTGCTAAAGCAACTAATACAGCTAATTATGTTGGTAATTTTTTCAGGCCATAACAAAATAATTCCTACTCCAACACATATAATCAAGGGTGGAAGCAGCACCCAAATTTCTCAT
Source organism: Cocos nucifera (assembly GCA_006176705.1). NCBI lineage: Eukaryota > Viridiplantae > Streptophyta > Magnoliopsida > Arecales > Arecaceae > Cocos > Cocos nucifera. The sequence continues at coordinate 439,047 of QRFJ01000773.1, forward strand.
GGAGTAATCAAAATGCAGCACAACAGCCACCCCCGAGATTCCAAGTATCTGAAAAGAAGTCCAACATGGAAGAGCTGATGGTCAAATTTATGCAAAACCAAGAAGCAACTATAAAAAATTTAGAAGCTAAATTTAGACAGGACCAAGCAGTAGCAATTCGAAACTTGGAGATGCAAATAGGTCAAATGGCTAAGATAATCTCCGAGAGACCTCAAGGATCCTTGCTCAGCAACACGGAGATCAATCCAAGGGAGCAAATCAATGCTATCACCCTAAGAAGTGGTATAAAGCTGAAGGAGCCACATCAAAAGAAAGAGACTGAAGAACCAACTACAAATAAGAAACCATCAACTAAAATTTATCAATCACCAAAACAACCAGTAGATGGATGGTCTCCAGGTATACAGTTTATCGATCCAAATATAAAGCCCTACGTACCGCCACTACCATTCCCAGAGAGATAAATACAGCATCCAGATAAGAAATTTTCTAACTTTTTTAAAATATTAAAGAATTTACATATTAATATTCCTTTTGTAGATGCTATCACTCAAATGCCCAGGTATGCCAAGTTTCTCAAAGAAATCCTAACAAATAAGAAAAAGCTGAAGGAGCATGATAGAATAAATTTGAATGAAAAATGCTCAGCAATACTTCAAAATAAATTACCACAAAAGCAAAAAGATGTAGGAAGTTTTACTATCCCTTGCATTATTGGAGATTATAGTTTTGATAAAGTTTTCTATGATTTAGGAGCAAGTATTAATCTCATGCCTTTTTCTATTTTCAGAAAGCTGGGTCTAGGAGAACCGAAGCCTACCACTATTACTCTTCAATTAGCCGATAGATCCATCAAATATCCAAGAGGTATAGTGGAGGATGTCTTGGTAAAGGTAAACAAGTTTATTTTTCCTGCTGATTTTATTGTTCTTGATGTGAAAGAAGATTATGATGTACCCCTTATTTTAGGGAGACCCTTTTTAGCTATTGGAAGAGCTTTAATAGATGTTCAACAAGAAAAATTAATTCTTAGAATCCAAGATGAACAAGTTACTTTTAATGTTTTCAAAGATACTAAACATTCTGATGATAATCAAACTTATTTTCTAATTGATATTATTGACAATCCATTATATGAGAATTCTATAGAAAATAGGTTTGAGACTATAAAAGCTAGCAATGTCCAATTGAAAGAGGGCTTGATCAAACATGAAAGTATTTCAATTGAAGTGACATCGGATTGATTCAACTTAGAACTCAAAGAAAGTCAAGCTGAAGACTATAAATCAGAACTACTAGATAGATTGTTTCTTTTCTTTTTAGTTTTGATCATTTTTTTTTCTTTTATTTTTCAGCAATTTATTATTGCTCTTTTACTGCTTTGGTGTGCATTTTTAATTTTGCAGAGAAAAATCAATGAGAGCTCAAGCAAAATTTCAAAGCTCCAAAGAACCAGACCGAACCAAATCAGATGTATTCCTTCCTATCCTTTATTGCACCCTTTATTTTTCTTTCTCCTTTAAGACATTATGTAGAATAAGTTAGGGGGGGGGGGGGGGGGGAAAAACCATGTGTCAAGAAAAAAATCTTGAGCAAGATAGACTAGATAAGTGAAAAAAGATAGAATTATTTGCTAATGAATGTAACGAGTTAAAGAAGTAGATTAGTTGGTTGACTTTTAGCAACCTACTTAGGTCATTAAAAGATTATTAGCACTTCTAATTGCACATGCACACTAACAAGGCAAAGTAGGTATTGATTATAAGGCCAACTGAGGATTCAATTATCACTAAAAATTGGTAATTAATATACATTCTAATCAAAGAAACTTGAATTTAAGGAAAGAGCTACCTGCCTAAAAATAAAGTGCAAAAGATAGAGTATATGTGGATTCCCCAAAGCCTAATAACTGGGTCTCTGCACCTAGGTCAAGTGTGAAAATTCATGTAAAATGGTGAAGGCCAGGATGCTCAGCATAAAAAAAAAAAAAAAAAAGGGCAGTGTGAAAGCTATCTTAATTCATGAGTATAAAATTGAGAATGTATAGAAAATTGACCAAAATAGGTGATAAGAGAGGATACTTTTGTTCTTTTAATTTAACACTGAAATGCTAAAGTTAGTCATCACGAACATAAGTGCTATAAATCTTTAATGTACTCTAAGAAAGTTTTTAATTGTATTGACTGAAAAATTTACTTCTGAAGCTCAATGCTTAATTAGCAGTATTTTCTAAACTTTTTGACTTTTAGTCCTAGATTTTATCTTTTTGATGGATAATCTTATTGAAACATGGTATTAAATAAAACATTGCTAAGAGACTAGCAATGACTAAGTTGGAGGGTATGATAAGTGGTAAAAATATACTAATAAAAGTATTAAATTATAAAATAAATTAATTTATTTTTTAGAAATTGATACTTTTATTAATCTTATGTAGGAAAGAAGGCCACCAATATGAAGATCTTATTTTTTTAGTTCAGATTAAATAAATTTCAGGCAAAACGGACTTCAAATGAGCCCAAAATTAAATTTCAAAAAAAAAAAAGAGAGCCGGTCTGATTCAAACCAATTCAAAAAAATCAGCTCAGCAGACCATCCAATCCAACTGCACCCAGCAAACTAACCCGCTAATGTATTGCTGACGTCAGTATTTTTTACAGCGCATGGTGGACCGTTTGGAGGGCATTTTGGGAATTTCACATGAAGAAAGAGAAGAGAGATTTTTGAGAGAAAAGGAAGGATTTTTAATTTTTTTCTTCTTTCGATAATCAGAATATTGATCAAGGAGCTTCTTTTCTTCTTCACCAAGTTCTCCACACCAAGAGCGATGGACAATCAATTTCAACAATCAAACAGTCTAATTTTTTTATGTTTTTTATTTTATTTCCTATTTTTGAACTTATTATCATGAACTAAATTTTTTTTTACTAAGGCTAAGATGTAGCCACTCTTTTGATGCAATATTCAGTGTGATTTATTTTTAATTTTAAATTTTATTCATGAGGAGTATATAAATCTGATCTTAATACTTTTAGATTACTAGCCATCTTCTAATTGATCAAATGAACATACATGTTACGGACCAAGTACATCTATATTATTGCTTCTTAATTATATACTTTGTATTATGAATCAAATTAGAATTCATATGTATGCGAAAATTTTAGTGCACTTTGGATGCAGCATATTTTAATTAGAGGATTTCATAAATATTAATTCATTAATATTTATTTAAATTACACCTGGACCAAAGGGTAATTAATAAATATTGATAGTTTTGCTATGCCTAGATCATTAGGAGACTCCACCATCACATGAAATAAAATTAATCTAATAACCTGAATATTGTATTGACTGAGTTGGTGAACCGATTGCCTTAGTAACACATTTCTCTTAAGTTTAAAACCCTAATAATTACACTCTCTCTATTTCCTTAAAATTTTTAATTATTTTTTTATTTTGTTATTTAATTTCTTATTCTCATAAATCAGTCTTTTAAATAAAGCATAGGAAAGAGCTTTTTAGTACTTATTTTTCAATCCTCTAGGGATGATACTCTACTCATTTACTTTATTACTTGATCGATTGGTACACTTGCCATAGCTATAGATTAGCACACATCAGAAAGTCCTCATCTTGATATGAATAAGGACCTTCGGTTGCCTAAGATAGGAGGAAAACTTCGACTTGACCAAAGTAAACACTTACCTCACCAGGGACAGGAGGAAGACCTCATCCTAAGGGGGAACAGAGTAAAGATCAATCCCATAAAAAAAAAAAAAGGAGCTATCAATAGATATTCGATTCACATAAGACAAAATTGAGGAAAGATATCATTTCATTAAAGTCAAAGTCAAGTACAAAATGAAGGTCTGCAAGATCGGTTACAAAAGAAAGAAAGAAAAAACCAAAGATCTAAGAGGGATCTGATTCCTCAGACTTCAAACTATTGGCCATCACCAAGATTTCTTTCAGGCTAAAGATCTCTTCCTCGAGCTCCTTTCTTCTTATCAAGTTATCGTAGAACATCCTATCAGTCCTTTGGTAGTTCTCTTATGACGCCCGCAGCCTTTTCCTCAAAACCTCAGATTCAGTCTTGGCATCTTTGATGGCTTGCTGTTCGCAAACTAATTGAAGCTTCAATTGTTGAACTTCGGCCTTCTCAATCCTAATTGACTCTAAAAGTTCACCCACGATCTTCTTCAGGGAGGCAATCTCTTCTGACTCCTTGCTTGTGCCAAATCGATAACTATCGGTGAGCTGCTATTGAAGCTGAGCCACCTTGCTATTGGCAGCTCAGAGTTGTTACTCAAGCTTAGATATTCTTCTACACCAGCCCAACCGATAGGTCTCATAGGCAGACATGGCATCAAATAGCTACTTCTAGAGTGCAAAGAATCTTTGAGACCAATCCCATTCATATCAAGCTTTGTCAGAAGACCATTGGCAAACTCCCCTCCAATAGTTGAATCTTCTCTCCTACTGTCTTAAGCTCAACTTCGAGGAAGCTGATCTTAGCAGTCAATGTCCAAGACTTATCACTAGCATTTTTTCTAAGCTCAGTCAGCTCTTTCTCGAAATTATCTTTTTTAATGTTGAAGCTCATGAAATCTTTTATGTGTAGCTTACGGAGGTGAGTGACCTCAATCATCGCCTCTGAAGCATTCTTTCTAGATCTCTAAAGTTCATCTTCCATCTTCTTCAACTTTTTCTTCAGGTGATGAATCTTCCCTTTTAAACTTTTGATTATGGATTTTAGAGGGATGCCTTGAGGTAATGGCTCGACGTAATTTGGAGATGACTGGCCTTGACTACGATCATTGAAAGGATTCTGAACAACATTCACCATGACACAAGTGTAAAGAACAAGAAGTTCAATTTCATTTCTTAAAGTGTTTAGCATACACCAAAAAAAAGAAAGAAGAGAGGTACAAGTTGACAAGAATTTTTAGATCTCGATCGGTTCAGAGGTGGGCAAGGTCAGTATATTCTTTGCAGCTTCAGGCTCGAGAATGAACTCGAGAGCTCCGACTGCAGGTTCGGGAGCACCCAAGGCAGATTCGGCAGCTGGAGAGGTAGCACCGGCATTGGAGGGACCAGCTTCTTCATGGGGTTCGTCTGTTAGAAGGTCGAGGTCCACTTCAAAGAAGTTCTTTGCAACCCTCCTCATGCAGATCTCAAACCCCTCTAAGAAAGCTTCCTGGGTGAAAGCAATCTTATTGTCTTCCATTGCTTTGGAGGATTTGAAGACCTCGACAGCCCACTCCTTCTTGGCATCGACCTCCTCTTCGACCTTCCTCCTCTTATCCTCAGAAAAGGTCAAGGCTGCCCTCAACCCCGTAGAAGCCTCCTCTTCTTTCTACAGCACCTCCCGAAGGTGCTCAACTTCATTAGTCTATATCTTTGAGACCACCTTCAAACGATCAACCTTGGTCTGAACCCTTTCATTCTCCGCCAGAGCCTCCTGAAGGGCTTTGGAAGCCTCAGCCTAGTGGAGATCGACTGCCTTTGAATGGGCAAACAAGTAATGCCCTAGCTGCGAGACAAAAAAAAATAAGTCAAAACTTCGAAAGCGCATCCTCCATGTGAATAAGTTTGGGTGAGATGGTTACCTCAAGGTAGATAGCGAAGGATTTATCAAACCTCTCTGCATCCTCCATCAGAACCATCTTATCAATGTTGTGCAAGAGGATGTTGCTCCTCATCAGAGTTTGAACGACCTCCTGATCGTCCAAAGAAGCTTGCTCCAAGCCAGAGCCTTCACCACCTGAGTTCTCGATTATCCTCCTTATCTTCTTTTTGACGATCTTCTTCTTCCCCTTATTCTTCTCAACAACCTTATCTTGATCAAGAGGTGCAGGGATGGGATCCTCATTGGGCAAGGTCAAGCTCGGTACTGCCATGGTAGTTTCTGGGGTGGGCACGGCCTGGATCAGCATGATAGAGATTGGCTCTTCAACATGAGCCTTCTTTAATGGCTCTCTAGTGGCACTGCCCTTTCTTTTCAGTGATTGGATCTCCTATGACAGGCGGTTTCACTTCTCAGGAGTCATCGCTGTGATAAAAAAAAGAAGTTAAAGTCAAAAAAAGAAAGAGAACCATGTACAATTGGTAGGTCATAGAGGACTACCTATTGAATTAAAAGGATTGAGATCGAAGTTGAATAAGGTCTGATCATCTAGTAGCCTAAAAATTAGGGGAGCTCAGTAATTCTTTAGTTTATCAGTCGAGTCTCGATCCTCTTTCTCAAGTCTAGGAGCTTGGTGAATTGAATCCCTTATGCCTTCCCAGGAAGAAAGTCCTAGCTCTAAAGAAGGATACGAGATGAAGAAGAACTTCTCCTTCTAGTTGTGAATGAAAGAAGGGGTATCCTTAAGCAACCCCTTCTTACCAAATTGAGGAGATACGTACCACCAATCTTTGGTGGTCGGATGGTATTTGAAGATGAAGAAGTTGCAGAATAAGAAGATGAAAGATCGGATGTCGGCCATATTTTGCAGCATATCCAAAATCTCGATTATAACGGAATTTAGAGCTCTCGTACTCTTCATAAGTATTGCAAAGTTTATTCAGGAGAGGCTCTTATCATCATAGTCCGGTTTGTGTCGGATTTCGCAACACTTAATTGCTTAGCAAACAATCCATCACCATTTCGAGCTCGTCTAGGTGAATCCGTTAAGCCTTGTAGAGTTCCTGGTTTCTAAGAATGTTTGGTGATGCCGAGAAACATGAGAGGGTGGTGCCAATAAGTCTAGTGGAGTCTTGATCTTAGCGCTAAGTAGGTAATTTCACACTAAGTCAGAGTTAAGCCATGGCTTATAGTACATCGATGAGGTCACCTTAAGACTTGTCGTCTTGTTGGACTTCGACAGGTGAGGGTTTGCCCCTAACACAAGTCTCCCTACTCCCAAGTTTGATATTCGAAGGAAGGAAGTAAAGAGACATGAATGTCAAAATGCCCAAGTCCTTTTTCTCTTTTCTTATTGATCGAAAAGGAGGTCTTGAAGTTTACCACGCTGGTGTTGAATCTTCTTTACCACTAGGTGATCCAAAAAGATAAATTTTGAAACTCTCACTGAAGTGCTGCCCCAAGTATAGTGCGATTGTGGTTTCATCCGCTGCCAACCCTTTGCCATGATGAGTGGGACATGCGTCAAGCTAAGATCAGCCAAAGAAGACCTACAATCATAACTGTCTCAGGCTCCTACAGTTATTTAAGCTTATCTCTTTCCTCTTGGATTTTAGTTCGCTCTAGTTCGTTCTCTTTTTCCTCCAATCTTCATCTTCTTTCTGCTCTCGAGTACTAGTGTCAACCACCATCTTCTTCGATTCTCAGGGGTTTCCTCATTCGATTTTCATTAAGCTCGTCGTCTCTCCATTCTTCTCCATCGACTTAGGTTAGTTCTTGAACCCCCTTTTTCTATTATTCCTATCTTTCGGTATCTTTATCTATCTGGTTTCTTTGCTAGAGTCTTGAATCTTATTTTTTTTGATTTTTTGAGAGAATTTATTCACTTTAGTTTGATCCACATGTCCTCTGAAGGATCCTGGTCAACTTGTTCTGGAAGCTCGGCTCACTTGGTATTGATGGATCTTCCCCATAAGGACTCCGAACCTGTAGAAGTACTTTGACCATCCTTCATCCCTGATACCATCCCCTATAAATTTTGGCATGAAGATCTTTCATTGATTAGGATCCAGTTCAGAATCTCTTCTAAGTATGAGTTTGAACTATCCAAACCTAGCGACTGAGCCTACTCCCCTCCTCCTGACCAAACTTGTTTGTACATTGAAACCCTTCGTGCAGGACTTCAACTGTCAATACCTTCTTTTATAGTCTATCTATTTAAGTTCTTAAATATTTTTTTTGCCGCTATGGGCATCAAATTCATTTAGGTTCATTCATAGATTTTTTGTTTGTGTAC
>QRFJ01000774.1:0-78017 GCA_006176705.1 Cocos nucifera
AGAAAAAGAGAAAGGAGGATTGGCGCGAACGTCGTCATGGGGAGCCGAGGCAATGTGGCAGAGTTCTTCAATCCATCGATCCATCTCTCGTAGTTTCTAATCAAGGATGTCATCTCGATCGTAGATCTTGGAAAACTTTCGGCTATAGATGGGGAAGGTCTCTTCTGGAGGAGAATCATGATCCGAACAAGGATCCTCTACTCTTTATTTTTTCTTTCTAGGGGTCATCGGTCGGCTAGCCCGAGTCGGCCATCCCCTAACCGGATCATGGGGCTCCGAATGAGCCTGCTCTAGTCGAATTGGAGCTAGAGCCTATCGATGTATGGCCTGCACCACCTCCGTGAGATTGCAAACCTACTGGACCAGCAGGTTGAACCTACTAGACCAGCACGTTGAACTGCTCTGCCTCCACCATGGCTGCAGGTGGAGCTCGAGTTATCGGAGGTAGAGCGGGAATGGATAGATCTGGATGGGATCTGGCTGTAAAGGCCATTGATCGCCAGGTTGAAGCTTTTCTGGGAGGCATTTTTTTTGGAGAGTAACTCTAGAAAAATCTAGAGAGGAAGAAGAGAGATCGCTGCTGAGCACTCTTTTAAGAACAAGGAAACCTTAGGAATAGAGGGCCCTCCCTCATAGCGCCATGGGATCTGGCTGTAGAGGCCATTGATCGCTAGGTTGAGAGCTTTTCTGGAGGCATTTTTTTTTGGAGAGTAACTTTAGAAAAATCTAGAGAGGAAGAAGAGAGATTGCTGCTAAGCACTCCTTTAAGAATAAGGAAACCTTAGGAATAGAGGGCCCTTCCTCTAGCGCCAATCCTGTTGGTGCAGAATCTGGTTGACGCCAGATTGAGCTGGAGTTGGGAAAGAGGAGGTCATCGTCGGTGATCTGCAAAATAAAGTCTCATTCGAAGTCGATGGTGGTGGCTTTGATAGGACCCTCTGACGATCAAGTCAGCTCTTTTGGCCAACAGAAATAGAGTGCTCAGGTATGAATTCAGCAGAGTTTTAGGAAAGGAGAAGAGAGCTTAGAGAAAATGTATATGGAGAGTCTCTTTTTATAGATGGAGTTTGTCATAACCGTTCGATAGTGGGCCACTCTGGGCCATCTGAAATTTATTACCGAGAGAGGTGTCGCTCATAATAGATTGATAATGATAGTCGTAACCGTCCGATAGTGGGATTGCCTATAGAAGATTGATAATGGCAGTCGTAACGGTCCAATAGTGGGATCGCCTATTCATTGAGATTTAATAGTAAAGTCCAGAAGGAGTTTGGCTGCTTGAAGAGTCCGACTGAAGGAGAAGTCTGGAAGAAGTTTAGCTCCTATAAGAATTCGACTGAAGAGGATGTCTGGAAGGAGTTTGACTCCTGAAGAAATCTGACTGAAGAAGATGTTCGAAAGGAGTTCGGCTCCTGAAGAAATCTGACTGAAGGAGAAGTTCAAAAGGAGTTTGGCTCCTAGAGGAATCCGACTAAAGAAGATATCTAGAAGAAGTTCAGCTCCTAGAGGAATCCGACTGAAGGAGATGTCCGAAAGGAGTTTGGCTCCTAGAGAAATTCGACTGAAGAAGATGTCCGGAAGGAGTTCAACTTCTGAAGGAATCTGACTAAAGGAGATGTCCGAAAAGAGTTCGGCTCCTAGAGAAATTCGACTGAAGGAGAAGTTCGGAAGGAGTTCGACTCTTGGAGGAATCTGACTGAGAAAATGTCTGGAAGGAGTTCGGCTCCTGGAGGAATCTGACTGAAGGAGATGTCCGAAAGAAGTTTGGCTCCTGAAGGAATCCGACTGAAGGAGATGTCTGGAAGGAGTTCGGCTTGGAGAAATCTGACTAAAGTAGATGTTCGAAAGGAGTTTGGCTCCTGAAGGAATCTGACTGAAGGAGATATCCAGAAGAAGTTCGGCTCCTAGAGAAATTCGAAAGGAGTTCTGCTCCTAGAGGAATCCGACTGAAGGAGATATCCAGAAGAAGTTTGGCTCCTGAAGAAATTTGACTGAAGGAGATGTTCAGAAGGAGTTCGGCTCCTAGAGAAATCTGACTGAAGGAGAAGTCTGGCTGATGGAGAAGTTCGATTGAAGGAGAAGTCTGGGAGGAGTTAGGCTGAAGAAGAAGTTTGGTTGCCGATGGAGTTCGGCTGGGGTTCAATCATTGGAAGGAGAATTTTCGATCGAAGCTCTTTCATGATTACCAGTTGCATTAGGCTAAGTATCAGACTAAACTTTGACAGAAGCAGGGTTTATCCCCAATAGAATCTATTTCGGATCTCATGACTTCTAGCCATTTCTTAGAGTCGGATCTCTGCATCGCATCCAGATAAGTGATCTTGTCCTCATCATTCTCATCAAGCTCGATGGGATCACCATCATGGACTAAGAATCCATAGTATCTATTCGGATTGTGGGGTACTCTTCCGGATCGCCTTAATGGTGCAGGTTCACTAGGCTTTGGATCTGATCTGATCAAATCCAACTTAGGTTCAATATTCTATGTCGGACTTTCTATCTGTTGAACTTCATCAAGTTCAACCTTAGAGGCAACGGTTCCTTCATCAAGGAACTCCTTTTCCAAAAAGGTTTCTCTAAGGTTGACGAATATCTTTTGTTCATCAATATGGTAGAAATAGTATCCTTTGATCTCTTTTGGGTACTCTATGAATGTACACTTGTCAGACCTAGGTCCAAGTTTGTCTGTAACTAACTGTTTGACATAAATCAGGCACCCCCAAACCCTAAGGTGTGAAAGTACTGGCTTACGCCCTGTCCATATCTCATATGGGGTTTTGACTACAGACTTACTTAGAATCCTATTTAATAGATAACAAGCCGATTCGAGTGCATATCCCCAAAACGATATCGACAAGCTGGCAAATCCCATTATGGATCGAACCATGTCTAACAGCTGATTCCTCCTTTCAGACACATCATTATGCTGTGGTGTTTCAGGAGGAGTCCATTGGGAGAGAATTTCATTCTCTTCTAGATATGTGAGAAACTCACCAGAAATGTATTCTCCTCCTCGGTCAGACCGAAGAGTTTTAATACTCTTTTTAGTTTATTTTTCTACTTTACTTTGGAATCGTTTGAATATTTCAAAAGAATCTAACTTATGTTTCATCAGATAGACATATCCATATCTGGATAGATCATCTGTGAAAGTGATGAAGTAGACATATCTATTTCTGGAACTTATGCTCATTGATCCACATACATCAGTATGTACTAGACCTAACAGCTCATCGGCTCTCTCACCTTTTTCAGTGAAAGGTGACTTGGTCATTTTACCAAGAAGATAGGACTCATAGGTTGGAAGTGATTCACAATCGTTAACTTCGAGGATTCCTTCCTGAGTCAACCTATTTATTTTGTTCTTATTTATATGACTAAGTCTATAGTGCCATAAGTAGATATCTGATACACTATCTAATCTAGGGTGCTTGGTGATAGAATAGACTACATTAATAGGTTGTGATAACATATATACACCATTGTTCAATTATCCACCAAAAGCAGTAACACCATTCACAATGACATTACAAACCCATTTCTTTATTAAAATTTCATAATTGTTCAAGGCCAAAAGGCCTACAAAAATGATATTTAAAAAGAAACTAGGACAGAAATGACGATCACTAAGAACTACAGTATGAGATTCAAATACAAGTTTCAAAATTTCTAAAGCTAGAACTGAAACTGATCTTTCATCTCCAACATTTAGGAATCGCTCGCCTTGCTCGAATCTTCTACTGATCTTCAACCCCTGTAATGAATTGCAAATATGGTAAGGGCTATCGGTATCCAATACCTAGTTAGTAATATCACAAATAGAGAAATTGTAAGGAGTTATCATATAAATATCTTGCCCAGTAATAGCTTGCTTCTTTCTCTGCCTATTCGGATTCAGGGAGGCAATGTACTGAGGATAGTTCCTCTTCTAGTGCCCCCGCTTCTTACAAACGAAGCATTCAGCTTGACCCTTATCGAGCTTGGTCTTTGGGGTCTGAGCTTGCATAGGTGTCCTAGCATGAACATGTACCTTCTTGGCTTTCTTCTTCTCTTTTCCAAAGGATCGAGAATGAGAAGACAAACCTCCCCCTAAGTTCACCGACTCCTTATAGAGTTGGTGATCCTTCTCAAAGTTCTGAAGTAACCCCAGTAACCTGTGGTAGTCCACTTCAGGCTTTGACATTCTATAATGTGTAAGAAATGGGAGATAAGACTTGGGCCGCGAGTTCAGTATTGCATCTTTCCCAAGTTGTTTGCATAAAGAAAAGTCAAGCTTGCTCAAGCGCTCTATCAGCTCGATCATGTACAATACATAATCAGTGACAGAGGCACCATCCCGCATTCTGACATTGAAGATGGCACAACTAGTCTTGTGCCTCTCAACATCATCGGATGTGCCAAAAGAATCCTCCAACATTTGGAGCATTTCATTTGGCTGAGCTGTCTCAAACTTGCGACTGAACTCGTCGCTCATCACAGCCAGCATAATGCAGCGCACCGTGGTTCGATCACTAAGCTACTTTTGATAAGTGTCTCTGACTATTCCACGTGCATTGATAGCTGGCTCCTTAGGTGCAGGATCCATCAGTACATTTAGGATCCATTCATGCTCCAAGACAATCTTCAACTTTCAGTACCAGCTATCGAAGTTGGGTCCCACCAACTTATCATTATCCAACAATGATCGGAGCGGTAGAGAAGTGTCCATGTCTGCACAAAAGAAAATCAAAACCTAATTAGTAATTGATTCATTAAACCTCAAGATTTGAACTTTAATCAAAAGATTTCTTTCACTATTTTATTCGAATTGATAGCCTCTACCTTCAATTCAAGGAGTTACCCTAATTCCTTAGTGGGTACTAGAATCCATATAGACTGTACACAAGCCCAACTTTGGTTGGCCCACCCATGTACATCTAAGAATAGGTTCATAACTAATTGTTTCTCTAAATAATTTTTAGTAATTAAATTTTGCCCTAGGTCCTGATCAGTTGGCTTTGGCCTTCTCAGAAAAGGGTCCAATTAGGTCCAACCATTAACATGACCATACTTGACCTATCCAACCAATGAATGATCAGGCCCAACTTTGGTTGGCTCACTTGACCACCATTTAGAAAGATATATCCAAGAGATCATATAATGAATGATAATTCCATCAACCGATAAGCATCAGGCCTTTGGGCCTCCAATGATTATCCAATTGATGGATCCATTATCATCCACTTTAATGGGAGGCTATGATCCAATTATCATATAACTATTTTATTTTAGGAACCTAATAATTTTAAAAAATTTATTTATAGAAGTGAGTAGGTCAGATTAACTAGCTTGTCATGATCCTCCCACTAACTTCATCAAGTTAGCTTAAGGGAGACCATTTATAGGCTAGTTTAGGAGCACCTAAATCAGTCAAACTGATTTACCTAGCTGATATGGGTTAGCTTGAATAGTCAAGCAATCCGATCAAAACATAATCTCACCAAGAGGCCAGGTAAGTTCGATCAGTAGAAGGGTCTGCCAGGCTTGCCTTAGACACCATCAGAAATGATCAGGTAAGTAGGCTGCCAATTAAAAACCACTAGTCTGGTTTACCTTAGATACCAACTGGTTTAATTAGTTTCAATTAGATCAACCTAACAGTTCATGCTAGACCACGTAGCGAAGAATCAAGTCCATCTTGGGTCTTATTGAAGATATGGACTTGACTAACTACAACTATTGTAATTGATCTAGAGAATCTTTGATCTAATTTAAGACAACAATTGATTAGATTTAGTCAATTTTCTAATTAAGTCCATTCTTTAATCTAACCCTAGGTTTAACCCAATTAATGGACCTAATCCCCACCAACCCATTTAACCCAATGTGTTATGATTTGTGTCTTAGGATCTTCAATTCACAATCATAGATCCTAATCAATCAACTTCTTAATTCTCAATTAAGTTTTGAGCTGAAGGTTGGGGTTCGGCTTTTCGAAAATGATTTTTATATTTATAAAATATTTTTACAACATGGTTCTATCAACCATATTGCATGTTTGATTCATAATCAATATGCAAGAAAAATAAACATAAAACAACTTTAGATCTAATCTAAATAGGTTCATGTAATTGAAATAGTTTCAATAATAATCAATCATAAATCTTCCTAGATCAAATCTAACATATTTATAATGATTGAAATTAGATTAAAATATTTTTAATCAGATCATAAAATCTCTTAGATCTAATCTAAAATTTTATGATAAATATCTTAGATTAGCACGTACTAGGATAACCTATTCACTGTCAGGGATAAACCTTATAGCAGGACAACCTTGTGGTAGTCCGTGCAATCTAAAATATTTTATTTTTTTATTCTTTTATTTTAATTTTAGATTTAATAATTAGGTTATAAATTAGATCTAATCTAAGAAATGATCTAGACATGCATAAAAATCATGTAATAAGAACCGAGGCTCTGATACCAATTAAAGGAACCAGATCTAGGATTTCATAGATAGATCTTGAAACTTTTTCAAGATCTTGTAGCAAATGATTTAAATAAATCTAAAATTTTTTTAAATAATCATGTAAATATCTAGATCTTAAATCTATTATATGATTAAGGCATGATATTAAATCAAAAATTGAAATCAAATAAGAAAGAAAAAAGGTTGATCAAATCAACCTAGATCTACACTACATCAAATGTAGGTATAATGTTTATAGATCAGATCTATTACCTAAGCAAGTTTAGATGTTCTAACTTATTGATCCAACCTAGAGGATGAAGTCATGAGCTACACACGCATCTGGCCTCTAGGAGTCATCCACACGAGCCTATGATCTCTGATCTGAAGTCTGATGCAGGAAATCAGCATAACATGCTAGTACTGTGTTGATCCTTCTTCGACGATCGATCCGATGCTTTCTTCTTCAAAATTTGGACTCTCCAAAATATGAGAAGGAAGATGAGAGTTTGCTGATCTAAGACTCTCTAAAAAAAACTCAAAGAAAGGAGGAGAGATTGAAAATAAAACAGCCCTAGAAGAAGACCCTCTTCTTCTTCTTCTCTTTTCTCTCACCTAGACACCTAGTTTGGTGCCTATGGAACCCCCATGCCCAAGGACCCTCTTTATATGATTTTTGCACACCCCAAACTTATCCTAAATCTCTATATTTTATAAAAAAATTAGAATAAAATTTATCCAATAAATAGGAAAAAAGAAGAGTTCAAGTTAGGTCAAATTCCAAGACTAGGAATATCCAAACATGAAAAGTTGTTGGGGCGCCCAACTCTTGGGGGCCTCCTCCATAATTTTTGGCATGGACCAGAAAGGGAGGGTGCATAAAAAGGAGATTATTTTTATAGAATAAGAGAAGAATTAATTAAAAGAGGGGGCAGCACTCAAGGGAAAATGTTTTGGTCAACAAGGATTCTATCTCATAGAATCCTAAGCAAAACCAATTCCTCCTTGGACTTGGTCTTCCACCTAACTTCCAAATATGACTTGGAGGGAGAGAGGCAGCATGGTAATCAAAAATAAAGGAATTTTTTATGAAAAATATCTAAAAAATAGGTATGGGGGGTGTTGGGACCAACGTGGTGCAAGGAGATAGGGAGTCATAGTCATACTTGGATTCCTGTTTTGACTTGGTTAAACAAAATCTTTTAACCAAATAAAATCAAGATTAAACCAACCCAATTAAATAAAGCCCTAACCCATTTAAGAACTTAATCAAATCAGATTATATTAGATTTAATTTTAATTTATTTTCTAATCAAATTAGAAAATTGGATTAATTCAAGTCCTAGTTAGACTAGGACTAGTTCTTCCTTGCACTTGGCTTATCCAATAAACCAATTGAACTTGATCCAATCAAGCCCAAACTAAATCTAATTAAATCATATTTAATTAGACTTAATCTCAGCATACTAACTTAATCAAATTAAGCTAATTAGTAATACAATTGCTAATCGATCCTCCTACAACACTTATACAAGGTTAAACACCAATCGTATTGATTGTTTAACCCTAGAATGATTTTTAATCATTGATCAACCATCCGATTAGATCATAAGCTCTAATGTATGTAACCTCATAGGTTTGAACCTAAGTCAATAGCATAGGAATAAATTTTTATACCAATCGAAGTGACTATCTAGCAATGATACCCGACAGTCGGATAGGTCAAAGGTGTAGAACACCATCCTTAGAATTCATGCGGATATAGTTTTCATATAATTCATCCCCTTGACCACAATGCTCGTAGGATACATTAGAGTTCAACTATCAACTCTGATTAAGTTGTCCGCATTATATTTCAAAATATCAAATCCATCTGATGGATTATCCTGGCCAAGGTTTTTCTATATTGAAATACAGTGATACAGTCTTCTCCAACTCTTGGAGCGGTCAATTCCATCTTGATCACACTCCGACTTCACAAGTATATGACTATGCCCAGAAGCCTTTCGTTGCTGAATTAGAAATTTAGTTAGTCTGGTACCAAAGCATAGTGAGTTGTTTGCAAGTCACTGAGGTGATCTCAGGTCTAAGGGATACTTATACCTTTATCCCATCAGAGACATTCTCGATGGCAGGATGCTTTGGAGTTGGTCACGTTCAATGATGATGTACCCATACATCTCACTTGTATGCCATATTAGTATCTCCACACACCTTGATTAAGAGGATAACCAACCTATATGGCATATAGCGATCTATGCTCGATAGATGCTGTCGTCCTAATTAATAGCAATGATACCCGACAGTCGGATAGGTCAAAGGTGTAGAACACCATCCTTAGAATTCATGCGGATATAGTTTCCATATAATTCATCCCCTTGACCACAATACTCGTAGGATACATTAGAGTTCAACTATCAACTCTGATCAAGTTGTCCGCATTGTATTTCAAAATATCAAATCCATCTGATGGATTATCCTGGCCAAGGTTTTTCTATATTGAAATACAGTGATACAGTCTTCTCCAACTCTTGGAGCAGTCAATTTCATCTTGATCACACTCCGACTTCACAAGTATATGACTGTGCCCAGAAGCCTTTCGTTGCTGAATTAAAAATTTAGTTAGTCTGGTACCAAAGCATAGTGAGTTGTTTGCAAGTCACTGAGGTGATCTCAGGTCTAAGGGATACTTATACCTTTATCCCATCAGAGACATTCTCGATGGCAGGATGCTCTGGAGTTGGTCACGTTCAATGATGATGTACCCATACATCTCACCTATATGCCATACTAGTATCTCCACACACCTTGATTAAGAGGATAACCAACCTATATGGCATATAGCGATCTATGCTCGATAGATGCTGTCGTCCTAATTAATAGCCTATCATTTGATCGTGAACAAATTTAAGGACTAATTGATAAATCCTCTCTTTATTGAAACTAAATAGTCCTAAGAACTTCATCACAACAATGGAGTTCATTAGTAGATGTAAACTTATGATGAAAAAAGATGTCAAAATATTTTTTATTAATTAATTAATTAATTATAATATCTCAACCGTCAATAGGCTGATGATTGGCTTTGGGATATAATTTTCAACAGTCTCGTCATAGTCAATACCATAATGTCGATAATATTCCTTAACAATCAGATGAACTTTATAGGTCTCCACCTTCTCATCTACACCCCTCCTCTTCTTGAAGATCCACTTACATCCTACGGATTTAATCTCTTTAGGTGGGTTAACTAATGTCCATACATTATTGACCTTCATGGACTCCATCTCGAATTTCATATCCTCAAGCGATTTCTTGGAATCAAGTCTCAGCATTGCATCCATAAAGGTGATCAGATCCTCATCGTTCTCATCAAGTTTGATAGGATCACCATCCCAGACCAAGAAACTATAATATCTATCTAGCTGATGTAGTACTTTATCGGATTGCCTTAATGATGCATGGGGCTTCAAGTTTGATCTGATCAAGTTTGATTTAGGTTTGGCTATTGGTGTTGGCTTTTCTACCTATTGAACTTTCTCAAGTTCAACCTTTGAGGCAATAGTTTCTTCACCAAGAAATTCATTTTCTAAAAAACTTGTCTTAAGACTGACGAACACCTTTTGTTGAATAGCATGGTAGAAAATATATCCTTTAGCTTTTTTGGAGTACCCAATGAAAGTGCACTTGTTAGACCTAGGTCTAAGTTTATCTATCATTAAACACTTGACATATGCCAGGCACCCCCAGATCCAAAGATGTGAGAGTACTAGCTTATGCCCTATCTATATCTTATATGGAGTTTTAACTACATACTTACTCAAAATCTTATTTAGAAGATAGCAAACCAATTCGAGTGCATATCTACAGAAGGATATCAGCAAACTAGTAAAATCCATCATGAATCAGACCATGTCTAAAAGTGTCTAATTTCTTCTTTCAGACACACCATTATACTATGGTGTTCTTAGAGGAGCCTATTGAAAGAGAATCCTATTCTTTTCTAGATATGTGAGAAACTCACCAGAAAGGTATTCACCTCCTCCGTTAGACCAAAAAGTATTAATACTCTTTCTAGTTTATTTTTCTACTTTATTTTAGAATCATTTGAATATTTCAAATGAATCCAACTTATGTTGCATTAGATAGACATATCCATACTTAGATAGATCATTTATGAAAGTGATGAAGTAAAAATATCCATCTTTAACACTTGTGCTCATAGACTCACATACATCAGTATGTACTAGATCTAAGAGCTCAGTGGCTCTCTCACCTTTTCTAGTAAAATGTAACTTGATCATTTTTTCAAGAAGACAAGACTTATAGGTTGGAAGTGATTCACAATCACTGACTTGGAGGATTTTCTCTTGAGTCAACCTATTTATCCTGTTCTTATTAATGTGACCTAGCTTATAATGCCATAAGTGGATATCAGACACATTATCTAATCTAGGATACTTACCAATGGAGTAGACTTTATTAATAGATTGTGATATCATGTATATTTCATTACTCAAATATCCAGAAAATAGGATAATATCATTCAAAATGACATTACGAAATTCTTTCTTTATTGAAATCTCATAATTATTTTTGGCCAAAAGACCTACAGAAATGATATTCAAAAAGAAACTAGAACAATAGTGACAATCTCTAAGAATAATAGTATGAGACTTAAATATAAGTTTTAAGATCCCTAATCCTAGAACTGAAACTGATCTTCCATCTCCAATGTTTAGGAATCTTTCACCTTGCTCAAATCTCACTGACCTACAATCCCTATAATGAATTGCAAATATGGTAAAGACTTTCGGTATCCAATACCCAATCAGTAATATTACAAATAGAGAAATTACAAGATGTTATCATATAAGTACCTTGTCCAGCAATATTTTGCTTCTTTCTCGGTCTGTTTGGGTCCAGGGAGGAAATGTATTGAGGATAGTTTCTTTTCTAATGCCCTCGCTTCTTACAGAAGAAGCACTCCACTTAACTCTTATTGGGCTTAGGCTTCTTGTTCTGGTCCTGCATAGATGTCCTAGCCTAAACTTGCATCTTTTTAGACTTCTTCTTCTTATTTTTCTTCTCTTTCTTAAAGGATCAAGAACCAGAAGAAGATCCTCCCACTAAGTCTACCAACCCTTGTGGAGTTGGTGATCCTTCTCAAAGTTCTAAAGTAACCCTAGTAACTTGTGATAATTAACTTTATGCTTTGTCATTCTATAATGAGTAAGAAAGGGGAGATAAGACTTGGGCAGTGAGTTCAGAAAAGCATCTTTCCCTAGCAGCTCATGCAAGAAAAAGTTGAGCTTGCTCAAATGCTCCATCATCTTGATCCTGTATAATACATGATCAATGACTGAAGCTCCATCCCTCATCCTTGCATTGAAGATGGCACAACTAGTCTTGTGTCTCTCAACATCGGTGGGTGTGCCAAAAGACTTGTTTAATCCTTGAAGCATGTCTTCTGGGTAAACTATCTCGAACCTACGACTAAACTCATCACTCATAGCCGCCAGCTTGATATAATGCACCATGATTCGATCATCGAGCCATTCTAGTAAGTGTTTCTGACTGACCCACGTGCATTGGGAGCTGGCTCCTTAGGTGCTGGATCTGCTAAGATGTATAGGATCTATTCATACTCTAGAACAATCTTCAACTTACAGTACCAGTTACCAAAGTTGGATCCCATCTATTTATCATTGTCCAATAATGATCGGAGCAAAAGAAAAGTGGCCATAACTGCACAAAGAAAAATCAAAATCTTAATTAGTAAATAATTTATTAAACCTAAAGATTTGAACTTTAATCAAAAGGTTCTCTCACTATTTTATTCTAATTGATAGCCTCTACCTTCAATTCGAAAAATTATTCTAATTTTTTAGTGGATACTAGAATCCACATAGATTGCACACATGTCCAACTTTGGTTGGTCAACCTATGTACATCTAAGGATAGGTTCATAATCAATTATTTTTCTAAACATATTCTAGTAATTTAATTTTGCCCTAGTCCCGAATCAGTAGACTTTGGCCTCCACTGAAAAGATCCTGTTAGGTCCAACCATTAACATTGCCATACTTAGTCCATCTAACCAATGAATGATTAAGTCCAACTTTGGTTGGTCAACCTAACCACCATTTAGAGAGATGCAGCCAAGAAATTATATTATAAATAATAATTCTATTAGCCGATAAGCATCAAGCCTTTGGACCTGCAATGATTATCCAACTAATAGATCCATTATCACTCACTTAATGGGAGGCTATGATCTAGTTATCACCATAACTATTTTATTTTTAAGGATCTAATAATTTAAGAAAATTTATTTGATTTGATTTAGAGAAGAGAGTTAGATGAACCAACTAATCATAATCCTCCCACTGACTTCACCAAGTCAAATTAAGGGAGATCATAGATAAGCTAATCTAGGAGCACCTAAATTAGTCACACTGATTTATCTAGCTGACATGGATCAGCATGAATTATCAAGTGATCTAATCAAAACACAACTTCATTGAGAAGATCAGGTAAATGAGATCGGTGGGAGCGATATACCATTAACTCATCAAAGATTGAATTAGTGCAAGTAGCTCCCAATTAACGACCACCAGTCATACATTATTTGACTTATCTTAGACATCAACTGGTTAATTAGTTTTGATTGGATCAACCTAACAGTTTAGGCTAGACAACTTAGTTAAGAATCAAGCCTATTTTGGTTCTCGTTAAAGATATGGACTTGACCACCTACAATTATTATAATTGATCTAGAGAATCCTTGATCTAATCTAAAATAATATTTGATTAGATTTAGTTAATTCTCTAATTAAGTTTATTTTTTAGTCTAACTTTTGGTCTAACCTAATTAATGGACCTAATTTTCTCTAATCCATTAACCCAAGTATTATGAATTTTTTATCTTAGGATTTTCAATTCATAATCCTAGATCCTAAATAAATAACTATTAATTCTTAATTAAGTTTTGGATTGAGGATTGGGATTTGGCATTTTGAAAATGATTTTTATGTTTGCAAAATATTTTTAAAATATGGTTCTACCAACCAGTTGTATGTTTGATTCATAATCAATATACAAATAATATAAACATGAATCTACTTTAGATCTAATTTAAACATATTCATGTAATTCAATTTGAAATAATTTTAATTCTAATCAATCATAAATTATCTTAGATCAAATCTAACATATTTATGATCATAAAAATCATATTGAAATACTTTCAATTAAATCATAAAATTTTTTAGATTGAATCTAAAATTTTATGATCAGAATTTTAGATCAGCACGTACTAGGACAACCTTATAAGATCAATCTGTGCAATCTAAAATATTTATTTTTAGATTAAAATAATTTTAAATTTAATAAATTATAAATTAATCTAGATCATATCTAATAAATTTATAATTAATTTTAGATCTGCATGAATTAGGATAACCTTTACACTATAAGGAGTAAATCTTATAATAGAACAACCTTATAAATCAGTCCGTACGATCTAAAATTTAATTTTAGATTTAAATATTAGATTATAATTTAAATTTAATATAAATAAATAATCTAAATATGTATAAAAATCATGTCATAAAAGTTCTAAGATCTGATACCAATTGAAGAAAAAGTCTAGGATTTCTTATAGATATTTTGAGATATTTTCAAAACTAGATCAGCAGAAGTAATAAATTAATCCTATTAATTTATTAAAATATATAAAAAATCTAGATCTAGGATCTAATAATATGATCTATGTATGTAAAAAAAATTAAAATTAAATATTAAATAAAGATAATGATGTTGATCATATTAACATCAAACCAAGACTAGATCTAATCTAATGGAAGAAAGAGATTGAATCTCTTTTATCTTTCTCAAGTTGGAAACTCCACTTGCTGATCTGAGGTTAAGATCATCATTTCAAGCCACACATACATCCAGCCTCTACAAAAAGTTCACATGAAGCCTCGATCGTTGATTCAAAGTTCAGCGGCTGGAAATCAGCACGGTATGCTAGTACTATGCTTTTCCTTCTTCGACAGTTGATGGCGAAACTATTTCTTTGATCAACTTAGACCTTCCAAAGCACCAAAGAAAAGATGGGAGGATCTGAAAAAACTCATTTTTCTTACCTTTTTCTCTAAAAAAG
The DNA here is from genome assembly GCA_006176705.1 of Cocos nucifera. Lineage (NCBI taxonomy): Eukaryota > Viridiplantae > Streptophyta > Magnoliopsida > Arecales > Arecaceae > Cocos > Cocos nucifera. The sequence continues at coordinate 14,622 of QRFJ01000774.1, forward strand.
AATGTGAAAAAGGATTTAAGAGAAACCCTAGAGAAGACCTCTCTTCTCCCTTTCTTTTCCCTCACCTAGATACAACAACTTGTGTCTTTACAAAGCACCACACCCAAATTGCCTTTGCATCCAAGCTTCACACTCCCAAGCTCTCTCTCTCAGGTCTAAAACTAGTAGAAATCTTATATCCTAACTCTCTTTAAATAGAGAGTTATGATAGAGTCCTTGTCTAGGTCAAAAATCTAGAAAGACATGTCCAAATTGAGCAAGGATTGGGGCGCCCAATGCTTGGGTGCCCCCTCCTTATTATTTTGCATGGACTCTAAGAAATAAGTGCACAAAATTTTTCTATTTTCCATGAAAAAATTAGAGCAAAATTAGGTGGGTTGGAACCTCAAGAGAATAAGAAAAGTTGATGTATGAAACTCTATCCAATAGAGTTCTAGGTCAAAATAACTTGTTTGTTTTGACCTATTCTACAACTAATTTTCTTCTAAAAATGTGGGAGGCACAAAAGAGGCATGAAGACTCTCTGAAAAAAAAAATTCTCATATAAATTCTAAGGAAATTGGCATGAGGGGGTGAAAGCAAGGTGGCGCAAGATGGAGAAATCCTAGTCACACTAGGACTTCTAGTTTTGACTTGGTCCAATTTATTATTTGAATCCAATTAAATCAAAACTAATGCAACCCTATTAGAGATAATCTTAGTCCAACTAAGAATCTAATAAAATTAGATTAAATTAAATTTAAGTCTAATTTAATTTCTAATCAAATTAGAAATTAGGTGCACACAAGTTCTAATTGAATAGAAACTTATTCTCCCTTGCAATTGGCTTATCCAATAAATCAATTGGACTTGATCCAATCAAGTCCAAACTAAAACTAATTAAATCTTGCTCAATTAGACTCGATCTCAGCCCAATTGCTCAATCAAATTAAGTCAATTAGCAATCTGATTGCTAATCAATCCTCCTATAATACTTGCACTAGGTTCATATTGATTGTTTGACCTTAGAACGATTCTAAATCATTGATCAACCATGTGATCAGATTGAGTCATCTTATGTGTGTGACCCCATAAGTTCGAACCTAAGCTGATAGTATAGGAACAAATTTTTATTCCCATCGAAGTGATCATGTAGCAATAATACCCGACGGCTGGATAGGTCAAATGTATAAAGCAACACTCTTAGAATCCATGTGGATATGATTTTCTTATAATTCATCCTCTTGACTTAAATGCTCATAGGATAACTCAAGGTTCAATTATCAATTCTTATTAGATCATCCATATTATATTTCAAAATATCAAATCCATCTTATAAATTATCCTAGCCAAGGTTTTGCTAAATAAAATACAGCAATGTATTTTCTCCAAACTTTTGGAGTAGTCAATCCCATCTTGATCACTCAATGACTTCGCAAGTACTTGACTATGCCCAAAAATCTTTCATCATTGAATTAGAAATTTATGTAGTTCGACACTAAAGCACGATGAGTTGTTTGCAAGCCATCGTGGTGATTTTAGGTCTAAGGGATACTTATATCTATATCCCATCAGAGCAATTCTCGATAGTAGAATGCTCTAGTATTGATCATATTTAGTGATGATGTACCCCTACATCTCATATATACTATACTAGCATCTCCACACTCCTTGGTTAAGAGGATAACCAATCTATATGGCACACAATAATCTATACTCAATAAATGTTGTCATCTAAGTTAATGATGTATTATTTGATCGTGAATAGTTTAAGGACTAATCAATAAGTCTTCTCTTTATCAAAACTAAATAGTCCTAAGAACTTCATCACAACATGGAGTTCATTAGAAGATGTAGATTTATGATGAAAAATATTAGAATAAAATTTTATTCTATAACAAATCATTCATCATAATATATAGATTGACGATTGGCTTTGGATCACATTTTTCAACAGCACCCGTACACACCATAGGAGAACCCCATCAAATCGAAAGTGATGGCCTTTAAACCATTCTTTTCTCCTATGATTGGATGGCCATAGCGATCTACCCAATTAGATTACTATGCTAATTAGACTTAAACATATCATATATGCTGGCATTTAGATTTCTAATAAACATATATAGCATATCAAACAACCTTGCTCTGATATCACTGAAGGAAAACCTATAGGGTTTAAAGCATGCATTTTGAAACCTTTTTGAATAAAATATGGTGAAAGATAATAGATTAATCTAATTAATCTATGCATGCTATGATCTAATCATAAAAATCCTATACTAGAATCGAGACATGTTATATATGTATAAGAAAAATTGAATACATGTGATAGTAAATCATATTTACAACCTACTCATGTTCAGAACATGATACCTAAGTGCGGGTAGATGATCTCCGTAATTTTAAAACCATGGATATAGGCTTCCTGAATCATAATATAGCTACATAGATTGTCCAACCTCTATGGATGGTTCATACAAAGCTTCTAGTCTCGATCAGCTCCACTGAAGTGCTAGCTCCTCCTCAAAACCTTCAACGATCAATATCGATCAATATCCTTCTCCTGATCACTCGAATGCTCCAGGAGACTAGAATACATACTCTGGAGGATGACGATGTGGTGTGAAAAATTTGGTGAATTTTCAATGCTCACAGCACTCGATCTCACTTTTCGATCCTTGGGTCAAAATCCTAGGGCAACCCATACCCTGAAACCCAAGAGTCCCCACTCTTAGAAATTTTCTAACACTCAGATTTCATGCCTAGAAGAACTCATGCCACTATCTATTTCACTAAGAAACTCTTTCTTAGATTGCACACATGCACACATTTTAAACTCTATGAGCTGAGAAGTGGCACTCCTAAGTCTTGAAAACATGAGAAGTTAGGTCATGAAAAGATGGAAGCAAGCCAAAAGAAGAATCAGTCTCAATAGTAAAGTTCAAAAACTAGGTCGGCTCACTCTGAGACTAAGTCGGCTTAGTTAAAAATTGGATCGGCTCAGTTCAGGATTGGGTCAGCTAGGTCTCAGAGAAAAATTCAGATAGAGAGCAATATTTTTGGACTGTTGGTATGGTACACAACTGGATCGACTCAGTCTGAGATTGAGCTAACCCAGTCGCAGGTTAGCCAGCTCAGTCTGAAACTGGGTTTGCTCAATTTTTGTAGGTTATTATTTTGTGTACGTGGATTGTTTGGGTTTTGAAAGTTTTTCTATGAGCTTAGGCTTGATCCTTTGTAAAGTATATATACCGAAAATAGGTCAAAATTGTAAGTGTGCTGAAATGTGCTGAGTAAAAGCTTTTTTCTCTCGAAAATCTCTTCTTCTCTATTTCTTGATTTATTTGATCATGCTTTCGTAGAGATCTCTAAGAAGTACTTTCTTGTTGCTTGGCTAGTCATCGGTAACCACGTCGATCCATGTGGGAAGAGCACATATTCTTAATATTTGATATCAGAGGGGTGTTGCATGGAAGGAAGGAAGACACCTAGGATTTACTACATTCAGGATCTGTTGCACCAGATTTTATCCTAAAAATTTCTAGTTTGCTTCATGGTTGTCTCTAGATTGAGGTAGAGATTGTTTACATGGAGGAATGATGATACTAAAAGTTTGGAAAGAAGATCTAGAGCTAATTAGATCTTCTATGAAGGATAGTTTTATTGGTGTGTGATCATGAAGGGTGTTAGGGATCTGTTCTTGACTTGTTTGAAGTCATGGGATTAAGTGGATTCAAGATAGATTTTAAGAAGTTCGACGGCAAGAAAAACTTTACCCTATGGCAGTAAAGAGTAAAGGACTTGTTGGTTCAGCAGAGGATCTACAAGATCTTGACAAAAGAAAGACTAAAAAAGATCAGTGCTGAGGATTAGGAAGAGTTGGAAGAAATTACTTTTAGTACAATCTGGATGTTCTTGGCTGATCAGATTTTCTCCAAGGTTTGCACAGACACTATGGCAAAGGAGTTCTAGGAGAGACTGGAGAACACATACATGGAGAAAAATATGATGAACAAGCTGTGGTTGAGGAAATAGATGTATAGTTTGAGGATGCCCGAAGGTGGAGATCTTGTTGCACATATCCAAAGGTTCAATCAGATGTGTTCTGAGGTGATGAGTTTGGATGTGAAGATCGATGAGGAGGATTAGGCATTGCTACTATTATGTTCTCTCCCAAGTTCGTATGATGGTCTCATAATAACTTTAGTTTATAGGAAGAAGATCCTAAACTATGAAGAGGTTATTGGTGTGCTCAGATCAAATGAGCAAAGGAAGAAGATTTGTAAGGGAGACCCTAAGTCTGAGATCTTGGCTGTGAACGAAAGACAGGGAAGGTCAAAGGAGAAGACAAGAGGAAAATCCAAGGACAAGTCAAAGTCTTAAGATCCGAGGAAGATGACATTAAAATATTATAAATGTCATCAGCCTGGACACCTGAGGAGAGATTGTCCTCTTTTAAGATCAGAAAAAGGGAAGGCTAGCAAGGAAGATGATACAGCTTCTGTGAGCAGTAAAGAAGACCTACTAGTTGTATCAGATGGATCCACAGAGTGCGATACTACATGGATATTAGATTCAGCATGCTCGCACCACTATACTTCTCATCAGAAGTGGTTTGCTACCTACCAAAGGCCGATGGTAGAAGTGTCAGCCTTGGAGATGATCATCCATGCAAAGTAGCTGGAATTGGCTCTATCAGGATGAGGATGTATAATGAAATTATTCGTATATTATCAAATGTCAGGCATGTACTGGAGTTGAAAAAGAATTTGATTTTTTTGGGCTACTTGGAGGAGCAGGGTTATGCTTTTAGTAGCCAGACTGGGAGTGGATGTCTAAAAATTTCTAAGGAAGCTTTGATAGTGATGAGAGGTAGAAGACTGAGCAACAATCTTTACAGAATGGAAGGCTCAGTAGTAAATGATAGTGCAGAGGTGCTAGCAGTGGCATAGGAGGAGCAGATTTTATATCGACTATGGCACTATCGGATGGATCATATGAGTGACCGTGGGCTCACAGAACTAAGCAGAAGAGGTATGATCCCAGCCTTGAAGAAGGAGGGCATAGATCTTTATGAGCCATGTATCTTTGGCAAACAGCATAGGATGAAGTTTGCCAAAAGTACCAAGCATAGTGAGGGAGTGCTGGATTTAGTGCACTCGGATGTGTGGGGACCAGCTCCTGTATCAGCTAGAGGTGGGGTAAAATACTTTATTACTTTTATTGATAATTTCTTAAGGAAGGTGTGGATTTATCTGATTAGAAAAAAATCAGAGGTGTTTGCCCGATTTAGAGTCTTGAGAGCTGAAGTAGAGGAGTCAGGAAGATAGGTAAAGTATCTAAGGTCGGACAATGGAGGGGAGTATACTAGCCTAGAGTTCAGGAGGTACTATGAGAAAAATAGCATCAAACGCTATTACATGGTGAGGATGACTTTCCAGCAGAATGATGTCGCGGAGAGGATGAACCGAACACTGACCGAGAAGATACAAAGTTTGAGGCTGCAGACATCACTCCCAAAGTCCTTTTGGGGTGATGCTCTAACTTTTTTTTGTTTTCTTATGAACAAGTCCCCTCATTATAAGCTGAATGAAGGCATTCTAGAAGAGATCTGGAGTGGGAAGAAGGTAGAGCTTGGCCACCTGAAAGTCTTCGGTTGCACAACCATGCACATGTGGAGGCAACCGAGAGGAGCAAATTGGATCCAAAATCTTAAAAGATGACATTCATAGGATATCCATAAGGAGTCAAGGGATACCTATTGTGGGACTCTCAGGCATAGAAGTTAGTGATCAGTAGGGACGTTATCTTTGATGAGAAGAGCATCTTGAGGAGGTCTGGGATAGATGAAACTAGGGATACAAAGAGAAACAGTGGTGGCCAGTCAGAGAATGATGGCATGCAGGTTACATCCACTTACAGGAGTGTTCATGTTGAGGTGGAGCTGGGTAGAAAAGTATTATCTCATATTGAAAATTAGCATGGATGATCGGCAATGCATATAGATATGCAGGAGCAACCACAGACATCAGGAAGAAATGTGCCAGTGGGAGTGGATTTGCATAAGTCCCAGCATACTATTAGGAGACCGATCAGATATGGCATTGATGAGGTTATCTCCTATGCACTTGTCACTGCTAATGGAGATTCAAAGAATTATGCAGAGGCCATGTTGAGTGAGAATCATGATTCATGGATGTAGACCATGATGGAGGAGATAGAATCACTTGAGAAAAATCAGACATGGCAGCTGGTGGATCTTTCAGAGGATGCTCGATCTATTGGCTCAAAGTGGGTGTTCATAAAGAAAGAAGCACCTTCAGAACAAGGTGGAGTCAGATTCAAAGCAAGGCTGGTATCAAAGGGATACTCACAAAGGGAAGGAATTGACTAAATAGAAATTTTCTCTCTTGTGGTGCGTCATACATCTATTTGAGTTTTGCTGTCACTAGTGGCATAGCATAACATAGAATTGGAACAGATGGACATGAAGACGGCCTTCCTTCATGGGACTTTGGAGGAAAGAATCTACATGAAGTAGCCAGATGGTTTCATGGAGATGGGATAGAAAGAAAATATGTGTTCACTTAGGAAGTCTTTGTATGGCTTGAAACAATCCTCTCGTTAGTGATATTGAAGGTTTGATAGCTTTGTCTTAAGTCTGGGTTTCAGCAGATGAGAACATGATTGTTATGTCTACGTCAAGAATGTAGATGAGGAGGATGTCCTATACCTATTATTGTATGTAGATGATATGCTCATAGCCAGTAGAAGCATGGATGATGTGAAAAGGTTGAAAATGGCATTATCATCTAAATTTGAGATGAAAGATTTGGGTCCAGTTAAGAAAATCCTTGGAATGAAGATTTGCAGAGATAGGTGCAAAGGAGTGCTCCATTTGTCATAAGGAAAGTGTGTTCAGAAGATTCTAGAGAGATTTAGGATGGAGAAGGCTAAACCTACAGAGACGCCATTGTCGAGCCATATATCTCTCTCTAAGTTATAGTGCCCCCAATCAGAAGAAGAGAGAGAGTATATGGAATGAGTCCCTTATGCAAATATTGTAGGCAGTGTGACATACACTATGGTGTGCTGTAGATCAGATATAGCACATACTGTGAGCATGGTTAGTAGATACATGGCTAACCCTAGGAAGGAACATTGGAAAGCATTAAAATGAATATTGAGATACCTGCATGGAACAAGGGATTATGATTTGGTATTTGGTAGGCAGCCGGGAGGATTTGAAGAACAATCTGTGAAGATGTGTGAAGGTTCAGGTCCTCTGAATGGGTTTGTTGATGCAAATTATACTGATGATCTTGATACAAGGAGGTCTACTACTAGATACCTCTTCTGCATATATGGTGGATTGGTGTCTTGAAGATCAATCCGTCAGCCAATCATGGCCTTGTCTACCATAGAGGTCGAGTACATTGGGATAACAGAGGCTGCAAAGGAAGTCCTTTGGCTTAGGAGGCTGATTGATGAGTTGGGGGTGGAGCAGAGCAAGGTTACACTATTCAGTGATAGTCAGAGTGCTCTATTGTTGGCACAGAACCCAGTCTATCATGCGCTTACAAAGCATATAGATGTGAGGTACCACAGGATCAAAGAGCTGATGGAGGAAGGTGAAGTAGAACTGATGAAGGTCCATACCAAGAAGAATCAGTCTGATGTACTCACGAAGGTACTCCCTAGAGACAGCTTTTAGAGATGTGTGGCACAGATGGGTCTGTTGAGAAGAGATGAGTTCACAAGGACTACAAAGCACCAAGGTGAAGATTGTGAGCTCAGAAGTAGCACTCCCAAGTCTTGAAAATATGAGAAGATAGGTCATGGAAAGACGAAAGCGAGCCAAAAGAAGAATCAGTCTTAATAGCAAAGTTTAGAAATTGGGCCGGCTCACTCTGAGACTGAGCCGGCTTAATTGGGAACTGGATCGACTCAGTCTAGGATTGGATCGGCTAGGTCTCAGAGAAAAGTTCAAGCAGAGAGCAGCACTTTCGGACTATTGGCATGGTACACAATTGGGTCGGCTCAGTCTAGGACTAAGCCGACCTAATCGTAGGTTAGCCATCTCAATCTGAAACTGGGCCGGCTCAGTTTTCACGGATTATTATTTTGTGTATGTGGGTTGTTTGGGTTTGGAGAGTTTTTCTATGAGCTTGGGCTTGACCCTTTGTAAAGTATATATACTGAAAATAGGTTAAGGTTGTAAGTGTGCTGAAATGTGCTGAATAAAAGCTCTTTTCTTCCAGAAATCTCTTCTTCTATTCTTCTCTATTCCTTGATTTATTTGATCATGCTTCCGTAGAGATCTCTAAGAAGTACTTTCTTATTGCTTGGCTAATCACCAATGGCCACGCCGATCCATGTGGGAAGAGCATATATTCCCAACAAACTCTTTCTTAGAATGCCATTTTAAAATGTGTCGTTAGATAGGATGAAAAAGAATTGGCGCAAAGATACTCTCTCAGACTTTTCTCATGCCTAGAAACTAGCACCCAACCATTATGGAATTCTTTCTCCAAAAGCCCTCTCTTCCTCATGCATGCACATTCAAAATCCTCATTTTAAATGGGCGACATTTGATGGAAAAACCGTGTAGGTTTGAGATAAGAATGGGAGGTTTGGTTTGTTCCAACCTCTAACTAATTATCTTGAATTCAAAATTCAAGATAAAACCCAAACCTTATCCAATGCTTGGAAAGGCATTTAACACCCAGAAGGACTCTCCTTCTGGTGCACATGCCCATTTTTAATCTGATTAAAAGTGGTGACAAAGAGAGGGGTGGCATGGGGAGTAGATAAGGATGGGAGGTTGAAGTTGTTTCAACCTCACACTTGAATTCAAAATTCAAATGACATCCAATCTTCATCCAACGCTTGGACCAAGTCAATGGGGTACCAAAATCCTTCTTAGGTGTGGAAAAAACTCACGTATATTTTTGAAAATTGCATGGAAGAGGGTGTGGGAAAAAATTAAGGTGCAAGGGAGAAGAATTCAAATCCTTTTTGAAATCTTTGACTTATCCAATTAGGTTTCATCCAAACCTATTTGGCCAAACCCACTTAGACTATAATAAACCTAATCAAATTAAGCTTAATCCATCTCAATTAAATTCTAACCAAATCAAAAATTAATCGTGTCAAGTCCTAATCAAATCAGGGACCAATTTCTCTTAGCGATTAGATCATCTCATAACATAATCGGGTCAAGCCCAATTAAATCCAATTCAATCAGATTTAATCCAAACATCATTGCTTAATCAAATTAAGTTAATCAGCAATCTAATTACTAATTAATCTTCTAATAATGATAGAGTTCTAATTCAGTGGGACTCAGGAAGGCAGAGTCCCAGTCTATTAGGACTCTCGATCATAGAGTCCCAAACCATTGGGACTCTTGATCAGTCATCAGATCAGGTAGGAGTTTCTATTATGTGTGACTCCATAGGTTCGAATACTAAGCCAGTAGTATAGAAACTATTTTTCTGTACCAATCGATGTAACTATCTAACAATGATACCCAACATCCGGATAGGTCGAATAGTCGTAACACAATATCCATGAACCTGTGACATATGGTTATCGTATAATTTATCCCCTTGACCTCAATGCTCAAAGGATGATCTAGGATTTAACTATCAACCCTAAAAAAGTCATCCGTATTGTATTTTAAATTTCAATATCCATCATATGGACTATCCCAACTGAGGTTTTGCTGAATTGAAATACAATGATATATTTTCTCCGACACTTGGAGGAATCAATCCTATCTTGACTCACACATTAACTAAACAAGTACTTGATTGTACCTAAAAATCTTTTATCATTGAATTATAAATTTAGATAGTCTGGCACAAAAGTATAGTGAGTTGCTTGCAAGTCACTATGGTGATTTCAGGTCTAAGAGATACTTATATCCATATCCTTTGCGAGCAACTCTTGATAGCATAGAGCTTCACAGTTGGATCATGTTCAATGAAATATACCCTTATATTTTACATGCATGTCATACCAATATCTCCATACTCCTTTGCTAAGAGAATAACCAACCCATATGGCACACAACGACCTACACTCGATAAATATTGTCGTTGTAGGAAAACATGCAAGATTTTAAGCAAGTATTTCAAAACTTTTTCAAATAAAATATTATGAAAAGTATTAGATTAATCTAATTAATCTATGCATGCTATAATCTAATCAAAAAATACTACACTAGGATTGAGACATGTTACATATGAATAAGAAATATTGAATGCTGGATAAGTAAATCTTATTTACTTCTCATGTTCAGAACATGATACCTGAGTGTGGGTGGATGATCTCTATAATCTAAAAATCTAAAGAGGCTCCTCACTTTGTAATATAGTTGTATGGATTATCCAGCCTCTATGGATGGTCCACACGAAGCTCCTAGTCCCGATCTGCTCCACCAAAATGCTAGCTCCTTGTTGGAACCTTCGATGGTCGATCTTGATCGATCTCAATTGATCACCTTCTTTCGATCACCCAGATGCTCCAAGAGGTTAGAAGAGACACTATAGAGGATAATGAGGTGGTGTGAAAATTTTGGTGGAGATTTGATGCCCACAGCACTCGATCTCACTTTCCGAACTCTAGGGCAACCCACACTCAAAAACCCTAGAGTCCCTACTCTCAGGATTAACTGACTATCAGATCACACGCCTAGGTGAACCCACATCACTCTCTATTGAATAGAGAAACTTTTTCTCCAATAGAACCATGCACATTTTAAAACCCATTTAAAATGTGTGTCAGATAAGAAAAGAAAAAATATGGTGCAGACTCTCCCTCCTTTTGATTTCTCACACCTAAATATTAGCACCCCCTATTGGTGTTTAATTCTCAGGACTCCTCACTCCCTCTCATGCATGCCCACAAAAATTCCCTCTTAAATTGGCAACTAGAAGTGGAAAATGTGCATGGAGAAAGGATGAGGATGGGAGTTAGAGTGGTTTCAACCACTTGCTTGAATTCAAAATTCAAGCAACTCCCTATCCTCATCCAATGCCAACACCAAATGAATAACGCATAGAAGGACTCTCCTTCTGCATGCCCACACTCAAAATAAATCATAAAAGTGTGTGACAATGGTAGGGAGGGCATGGAGAAAGGATAAAGTTGAGAGGTTGGAGTAGTTCCAACCTCCAACCAATTCTCTTGAATTCAAAATTCAACATAAATTCAAACTAATCCAACTCTTGGACCAGGTCAAGGGAGAAAGAAGGGGGTGCCACTGATAAGTACCATAAATTTATCAATAAAAGTATTAATTTATGAATTAATTTATATTAATTTTTAAGAATTATTAATTAATTAATACATATTTTTGAGCAATTCATATTTTTATTAATTAAAAAATTAATTTAAAAAATAATAAATTTAAAAAATTAAATTTTATCATCAATAGAAAGAGCTTATTTTTTTGATCATAATAAAATAAGTTTTACGCAAAACAAAACTAAAACGAAGAAGATATAAATTTCTAAAGAAATAAAATAAATAAAAATTAAATAAAAAAGAAAAATAGCTCAGCCGGCTCTGCAAGCCAAGCCAAGCCATCAAAGCCAACTTAGCCACAGAAGCCACCAGTCGGTCCATGAACCAGGCATGGACCACCAGCTCAGCAGAAACCGATAAATCACAGAGCGACACGTAGCGGACCTAGATCCTTAAAGGGTCCACAGAAATTTATCGCGGCTCATAGGGCAATCTGGTCTTTTCACTCAATAATAGGAGCGCTGATTGGCTGCAGTGTGCGGTGCGGCCAGTCCATGCGGTCCATGGGACCAATAATTACACCGTCGGTCAGCTGCGGTGGCTTGCGGTCAAGATCAAATGGCTGTGAATATTTTTGGATTTGATTCAGCCTCAGACTTCACGCGGATCACCATCCAATGGCAATGCATGATCCAGGGGATGATCCAATGGTCCAGAATGCTCTCGACGGTGATTAGGACTCCCGATGCATGATCAGCGGCCAGATTTCCTCCATCAACGTGCGATCGGATGGCCAGAATTTAATTCGACCTAATCTGGGCTGATACACATCCGATTTTGATGATTTTTGGACTGTTGGATTTCTATTGATGATCAGATTTCATCTAGAGTAGCAGAATTTATCTAGAACTTCTTTTAATTCAATTTTTACTCAAATTTCTTTATATTTTGATGATCAAAGAGTTCCTTAAGTCCCACATTGCCTAGAAGAAAACTCTCCAGCCCTCCTAGCTCTATAAAATGGATCCCAGGCCTTCAGAAATCAATATCTTCGATCAAGGTGAAGCTTTGGTACAGGGTGAAGCTAGGCTCTGGGTTAATGGCTGCTTCGAGGCAACTGGTGCTGAGAGAAAAAGTTGGGCTTCTACACCATCTTTCCACCCATGCCGATCCAAGATTAGAGATCAGGCTATTTTATTTTATTTTATTTTATTTTTAAATTTTATGTATTTAAATTCTAAAATTATAATTAATGAAAATTTTATTATTTCACTTTAATTTTAGTTTTTTTTATTTTTATTATAATTTAATTTTTATACTTTAAATTATTGCCTTTTATTTTATTGCAAGTAGATGCCCTTAGACTAATTTTATTTTTCTTATCATTAAAAGATAAAGCCAAGTACTAGCTTGGCACAATAGAGAGACCAATTAAAACTTGGGTTGAATTGTAAAGTAAATTTCTTAAGAAATTTTATCCCATAGGCCGAACCAATACTATGAGGTGAGCTATCACTAGATTTGCTCAGCTTCCAGGGGAACAGATTTACGAGTCATGGGAGAGACTTAAGGAACTTCTTAGAAAATGCCCATACTATGGTCTGTCTAAATGGCTAATAGTTCAAGCTTTCTATGATGATTTAGGAGATTAATACAGACAGATGGTAGATGCATCCTGTGGAGGTGCATTCATAAACAAGAGTGAGGACGAAGCCTATTTCTTATTTGAAATCCTGAGTGAAAACTCAATTAACCATACTTCGTTATCTTTCTACCAAACCTGGGTAGGGATCCATGAATTTAAACATCTAGAATCTAGTCCTAAGATTGATTCAAATTTGATAAATAAAGTAGACTTTCTTGCTCAGAAATTAGATTAAGTCCTAACCCTAGGTCAATAATCTCCTGCACAATTCACATCACCTTCTAATTATCAAGAGTTTTATTCTATTTGCGCTAGCCCAATCCATCATGTGAGTGAATGTTCTATGACTACACAATTTCCACCTTTTATCCAAGAATAAGTCCAAACTGCTAAAGGCTACTCCAAGCCAATTAATGATCCATTTTTAAATTCATATAACTCTGGCTGGAGAAATCATCTCAATTTTTTTTGGAAATCACAACAGACTCTGGCTCAGACCCAAACTCCATCAGTGCAAAATTATCAGAGTAGATCTCAATACCAGAACTATACTTATAACAAAGGTCAGCCTAGTAAACCTTTCCAGCCACCACATCATAATCAGCCCTCATACCCACCTCCTCAATAGACCAATCTAGCTGATGATAGATTTAATCAACTTCAATAATTGATTCTGACTCAACAGCAATCTATCACTAGACTAGAAGCTCAAATTGCACAACTAGCTGAATCTAACATGAGTAGAGAACTAGATCAATTGTCGAGCCTACTAATTTCAAACAATCCACCTAATGTCCACCAACTATTTGGACTAAGTTATCAATTTAATGTCCCACTTAAGAATTTCCAATTTGAGAATGCCAAAGTAATTTCTGAACTTAAAAGCTATAAGATTCTTATGGACCCATACTAAGACCAGGTGAAAGAGGCTAATACTGATGCTAGCCAAAATGAAAATTTAAAGAAATAGGTTAGTACTGAGACTAACCACATAGAAGAATCTAAGCCTGAAACTAGTACTGATGCTGGTTCCAGTTTAAATAAGATAGAAAAAGGGAAAAAGAGAATAGATTATTTACCCGAGACTTATAAACCTAATGTCCTATTTCGTTCAACCCTAGAAACCGATTCTTCTTACAAAAATCAAGAGGTATGTAATGAAATGTCAATGGAGTTATTTAAACAAGATCACATTAATTTACCTTCAGAATTAAAACCATCTTTAGTCACCATTCCAACACCCATTGAATCAAACTTCTCCTAATACAAAAAATCAATTCATGAGCATTTTAGAAGAACAAATAGGAGAAATTCTTAATAAACATGGGTCTAAAAATGGGGTCACAAATTATGTTTCCCTAATTAACAATGAATATATCAATAATGGGATTACAAATCAACTTTCTGAGATTGACAATCCAAAACCATTGGAATTTGTCAATCCAATATTTAACACAGGATAGTAAACTACATTGTGTCTGGCTGAAGATGGTAAACTTAGCGCTTGCTGGGAGGCAACCCAATATTTAAATTTTATCTAATTTATCTTTTTAATTTATTTTTTTAGGATAATTTGAATAAGTTGGAGGGAGAGCTTAAATTTTCAAAGGCATGTGCTGGAACAAAAGTCAGGTGTATTCTTTCATGTTCTTAATTACACCCTTTATTTTTTCTTCTCCATTAAGGATAATGTCGATTAAGTTGAGGAGAGAAAAATAAAAATTTTAAAATATTAAGTTCTTAAAAAAGTTAGTATTTAGCATTTAGACACCTGATTATGCTTAAGAATCGAATTAAACTAAGCATTTTTAAAAGAAAATTGATGCATAGATCAAAGAATCTGTGAGATATTGAGGAATCAAGTATTAAGAAAATTCAATAAAGTGTTAAGTCTAGAACATAAAAAGTTTTTTCTTGGAGTATTTCTAATTACTTCACTAGCATCAAAGAAAAGTCTACTTTTTATAGGCTTATATAGGGTAACTATACATTTCTTCATATAAAAAAATTTATTTTAATAAAATAGTTTTCAAGTACTTCTCACTAAGTAACCGGGCCTCTTTGCCTAAGCAAGCATTGAGTTTCGCATCAAAAGGTGGGAAGGACAAAGAAGCTCGTTGTAAAGCTAGTCTTAACTCGTAGTCTGTTTGATTCGAGCTAGTAAGCCTGAGGGGTATTCAATACCTAGTGTCCTAAAGTCAACTGATTTGAAAGTCATTAGCCCAAGACTCGCTACATGGATCAAATAGAAAGCTTAATGGATTAAGACACTCCATAGTGGTACAATGTAAAAAAAATTAAAAAAATAAAAAAATAAAATAAAATATTGATTTTCCACCAAGTAACCGGATCCCATTACCTAAGTAAACAATGATATTCGCATCAAAAAGTGGATAATGTAATAATAAAAATTAATAAATGAAGGATGGAAGTAGCAATACACTTACCCATATGAAAGTTTAGACAAATCAGAGATAAAGATGGGATAATTTAGAAAAAATTCAAAAAAATTTAATGTTCTTTACTTAATTTTTTTATTGATAAGTATTAATATCCCAATGATATATCTCACTTAAACTCTACTGAACATCAATGGCCATTTTGAAAACTGCATAGGTAAAATTTGAAACTTTAAAGTTAAAAGATATTTAAAACTAAATTCTTTCTTTATTCGAGGACGAGCAAAGTTTAAGTTGGGGGGTGTGATAAGTACCATAAATTCACCAATAAAAGTATTAATTTATCAATTAATTTATATTAATTTTTAAGAATTATTAATTAATTGATACATATTTTTAAGAAATTCATATTTTTATTAATTAAAAAATTAATTTAAAAAAATAATAAAATTAAAAAATTAAATTTTATTATCAATAGAAAGAGCTTATTTTTTTTATCATAATAAAATAAGCTTCACATAAAATAGAGCTCAAACGAAGAAGATATGAATTTCTAAAAAAATAAAATAAATAAAAATTAAATAAAAAAGGAAAATGGCTCAGTCGGCTCTGCAAGCCAAGCCACCAAGCCAAGCCAAGCTGTCAAAGCCAACTCAGCCAAGCCACCAGTTGGTCCATAAACCAGGCGTGGACCACCAGCTCAGCAGAAATCGATGAATCATAGAGCGACACGTGGCAGACCTAGATCCTTAAATGGTCCATAGAAATTTATCGCGGCTCATAGGGCAATCTAGTCTTTTCACTTCATAACAGGAGTGCCAATTGGCTGCGATGTGCGGTGCTGTTGGTCCATGTGGTCCATGGGACCAGTAATTGTGCCATCGGACGGCTGTGGTGGCTTATGGTCAAGATCAAACGACTGTGGTTATTTTCGGATTTGATTCAGCCTCAGACTTCATGCGGATCACCATCCAATGGCAGCAAATGATTTAGAGGATGATCCGATGGTCCAGAATGCTCCCGACGGTGATCAGGACTCCCGACGTGTGATCAGCGGCTAGATTTCCTCCATCAATGCATGATCGGACGACCAGAATTTAATCCAACTTGATCTGGGCTGATACACATCCGATTTTGATGATTTTTGATCATTGGATTTCTATTGATGGCCAAATTTCATCCAGAGTAGTAGAATTTATCTACGACTCCTTTTAATTTGATTTTCACTCAATTTTTTTTCATATTTTGATGATCAAAGAATTTCTTAAGTTCCACATTGCCCAAAAGAAAACTCTCCAGCCCTCCTAGCTCTATAAAAAGGACCCCAGGCCTCCAGAAATCGACATTTCCAATCAAGGTGAAGCTTTGGTACAGGGTGAAGCTAGGCTCTAGGTTAATGGCTGCTTCGAGGCAATTGGTGCTGAGAGAAAAAGCTGGGCTTCTACATCATCTTTCCACCCATACCGATCCAAGATCAGAGATCAGGCTATTTTATTTTATTTTATTTTATGTATTTAAATTCTAAAATTTTAATTAATAAAAATTTTATTATTGCACTTTAATTTTAGCTTTTGACTTTTATTATAATTTAACTTTTATATTTTAATTATTGCTTTTTATTTTCCTATAAGTAGATGCTAAAATCTACCTTGTAGATCTTAGTACCAAGTTTATTTTTCTGCATAATTTAATTTTCACTTTGCAATTCTAAATTTTTGAGTTCAAATTCTATTTCCAAATCTTTTTCTTTTTCTTTTAAGAAAATCAAAGACTTTAAATCTAAAAACACTACATTTCCTATGGATTCGATCCGACTCACTGTTATCTACATATTTTTAATTATTTTAAGAAGTCGAATTAAACTGATAAACATGGTGTCTTAACGACAACATCGCGTTCCTATCAGCCACCTTCTAATTTTTGCATGAAAAAACTCATGCAAATTCTAGAACCAGCATGGGAGAGGGCATGGTCAAAAGTCAAGGCGCAGGGAGAGATGTCCAAAATTATTTGAACTTGTCCAATTAGGTTTCAATTCAAACATATTTGTCCAAACCCAATTAGACTAGGATAAACCTAACCAATTTAGACTTAATCCATCTTAATTAAATTTTAATCAAATTAAAAATTAATTGAGTTTAGGTCTTGATCAAATTACCGACCAAGCTTTCTTAGCGATTAGGTCATCTCATAACCTAATCAGATCAAACCTGATTGAATCCAATTCAATTATATTTGATTCAAACCTCATTGCTTAATCAAATTAAGCTAATCAGCAATCTAATTGCTAATTAATCCTTCAATAATATCAGAGTTCTGATCCAGTGAGACTCAAGAAGGTAGAGTCCTAGTCTAGTAGAACTCTTGACCATAGAGTCCTAAACCATTGGGACTTTTGATCAGCCACCAGATCAGGTAGGAACTTCTATTATATGTAACGCCATAGATTCGACCACTAAGCCGGTAGCATAGAAATCAATTTTCTATATCAATCGATGTAACCATCTAGCAATGGTACCCAATGTCTGGATAGATCGAATAGTCACAACGCAACATCCATGAACCTATGGCATATGATTGTCGTATAATTCATCCCCTTAACCTTAATGCTCAAAAGATGACCTAGGGTTTAACTATCAATCCTAAAAAATATCCACATTATATTTTAAATTTCAATATCTATCATATAGACTACTCTGATCAAAATTTTATTAAATTAAAATACAGCGATGCATTTTCTCCAACACTTGGAGGGGTCAATCTCATCTTGAGTGATGCACCGACTAAATAAGTATTGGAACAATCAGTACTAGTCTGATATCAATTATTGTGCCTACGGTTGCTCAGAACCATAGTTATAGATCCAATCTCTTGCATGAACCTAGATGTTAATCCAAAAATATGAAGAAGAGCAAAAGTTGATGGCAGCACATAGGGCTTGGCATTAGAACCAGAGAGAAAAGAGAGAAAAGAGTTAGGAAGAAAAGTTGTGTATTAATTTTTCTTTCTTATAAAGATTACAATGCCCAGATTTATATATCCTAAGGTTTCTGCTATACCACATGAATCCTAATAAATCCAAACTCTAGCTAAAAAATTCTCCTAGGCTAACCCAATGCATGAAAGCACTCATCGAGCCCATGCACACCCATGTCTTCCATGCTCTCATCCCTTAGATCTAAATCCAACCCATGCATCAGTTAGCCACCTTAAGACCTTATTGGACCAAGCCTTAAGACCCCTTGGATTAATCCCAATCTAAGACCAAATAGAAAATTCCATCCAGTTCTATTCACCACCATCGAGCCAGCTCTATCAGTATCTGAGCTGGCATGACTACGTCTCGTACGAACCTTATCTTCTATCTATCTGAGTCAACTCGACTGCGTATCCGAGCCAGCCCGCTTATGTGTCAGCCCCTTATCATGGCTGATTCTTTTGCTAGCTTTGGTCCTTTGTTCCATCTTATGTTTTAGATCTTTGGAGCACCAACAAAACCCCTCAAGGTCCTCACACCTGAACCTCAAGTCTGTGAAGGGCTACATACCGCCTTCACCCTAGAATAACTTCTGTTCTAGCCCTAGGACTCACACCCATCATAGTCTCCTGGAGCCAACATCCTAGCTCCTCTTGTGGCCTCCCAAGGCTTGGGAGTAGCATACCAAATCCTACAATCTCTACCTTGGTGCACCCAAGCCTTAGCACACCTGGCAATATTCTCCTGCATGATCCCGCTATCGATGCATACCCTGACAGCTACTTGTGCATACCTTGCCACTGCCATCTTTCTTCAGCTACTGAGCTCCCTTTGAAGCCTTTGGGATGACCACCTCCACCGCTAAAGATCTGGGCTTGCTCTTCTGCACCATCCTAAAAATTATAGGTACTCTTCTGCTTGGCAGCCGCATCATTTATCTTGAACTTTCATGGAGAATCTGCAGCAATCCTATGCCGGCGCCTGTTGCATACCCGGACATGGTCTCCTCAGAACTATGCCCATTCACCCACACGTGCTGCTCCACCTGAAATTGTGCATCTCCTGCATTAGTGCTAGGATATTGATCCTCCTGCACTCCTCCACTCTAAACTTGTGTCATGTCTCTCTCCACTTGTGAAGCCACCTTTATCCGATGCTTCACCTAAAATCAAAGTCTCTTCGATGCCACAGAAGCTGACTCTATAATCGAGTCCCCTAAGGCCAACCATCCAATGCTGTACTGCTGGACCTGTTGCTACACCTCGAACACCATCACTACTTTTTTGGACCCTCCGTACTCTATGGACCCCTCTGAAACCATCTCGGATATACTATACCCCATAGGCTCCTCCAAAATCATCAAGAGCTCATCCAACTCTTCACTTTCAGCAACTAAAATGATAGAATCTAACTTTTCTCCTTCTTTGCACTTCTTCCAAAGTGGACACTTCTGCTTAAATTACTCTGCTTCACTACACTTGAAGCACTTCTTGGATCCCTTCCTACCCCTTCATTGACCCTTCTTCTTTCCTTGCCTGGGCCTCTCTAACACCATGAGACCCTCCTGGAAGACATTCCTCTTCGTCATCCATTCTTGCTGCTCTTTGGACCTTAGTATTGATATGATCTCCTCGTACACCAGTGTCTCCTTACCATACAGCAACGTCGTCACCAATAGATCGAAGCTACCAGGTAGCGAATATAGAAGCAATAAACTCTTGTCCTTGTCTTTGAGCTCCACCTTAGTGTTGAGCAAGTCCACGCTCATTCGATCGAATTGTTGAATATGTCCCACAACATCCTCGTCATCCTGCATCCGAAGGCTATACAGTTGCTTTTTTGACACCAACTTATTGCACATGTTCTTCCTTATGTACAACTGATGTAATCTCGATCATAAACTCTTGGATGTCTTCTTCTCTAATACACCATATAGCATCTCATCTACCAGACAAGCCCTAATCATGGCACATGCTCTTTTCTCCAAGGACTTTCAGTCCTTGTCTATCATCTCCTCCAGCCTATCCTCCAAGATTGAATTAGCCTCATCTGAATTAGCAAATCCTCCATCCTAATCTTTCACATCATGAAACTATCCTTTCCATCAAACTTCTCAAATCCTACCTTCAACCCATAATTCTTCATGATCAAATCGAATAAAAAAATAGCCAACAGGTAGATCTAAAAATTACCTTGACTAGGGATGGTGGACATTAGCCCTTAGATCATTTCCTTCCTCACGAAGCCTGAAGAAAATCTTAGATTTGAACCTCACTATTGATCTCTATTGAAACCTGATCTTCTTCCTCCTTCACGCACAAACGGGCTCTGATATCAAATATTGGAATAATTAGTACTGGTCTGATACCAATTATTATGCCTATGGCTGCTCAGAACTACAGTCGTAGATCTGATCTATTGCACGAACCTGGGTGTTAATCCAAAAATATGAAGAAGAACAAAAGTTGATGGTGGCACCTAGGGCTTGGCATTGGAACCAGAGAGAAAAGAGAAAAGAGAAAAGAGAGTTAGGGAGAAAAGCTATGTATTGATTCCTCTTTCTTGTAAAGATTATAATGCTCAGGTTTATGTACCCTAGGATTTCTACTCTACCACATGAACCCTAATAAATCTAAACTCCAGTTGAAAAACTTTCCTAGGCTAATCCAATACATGAAAGCACTCACCAATTCCATGTACACCCATGTATCCCATGCTCTCATCCCTTGGATCTAAATCTGATCCATACATGAGTTAGCCATCTTAAGATCTTATTGGATCAGGCCTTAAGACCCCTTGTATTAATCCCAATCTAAGACCAAATAGAAAACTCCATCCAGTTTTGTTCTCTACCATTGAGCTGGCTCTATCAGTAGCTGAGCTAGCTCGACTATGTCTCACCCAAATTCTATCTTCTATCTACCTAAGACAGTTGGCTCGATTATACCTCGAGCCAGCTTGATCTCAGTCCAAGCCAGCTCGACTGTATATCCGAGCCAGCCTGCCTGTGTGTCAGCCTCTTATCTTCGCTAATTCTTCTTCTGATTTTGATCCTTTGCTCCACCTTTTGTCCCAGATCTCTAGAGCACTTACCAAGCTTCCTCAAGGTCCTCACACCTGAACCTCGAGTCCGTGCAGGGCTACACGCTGCCTTCATCCTAGAATAATTTCTATCCTAGCCCTAGGACTCACATCCATCCTGGTCTTCTAAAGCCAACACCCTAGCTCCTCCCGTGGCCTCTCAAGACTTAGAAGCACCATACCAAATCCTACGATAAGTACTTGATTGCATCCAGAAATCTTTCATCACTAAATTTAAAATTTAGGTAGTCTGGCACTAAAGTATAGTGAGTTGCTTGCAAGTCACCGTGGTGATCTCTTCCTTTATTGATCTAAATAGTCCTAAGAACTTCATCACAAAAGAGTTCATAAAAGAAAGATACATAAAAGTGATGAAAAATTAGAATAATAATTTTATTCATTAATAATTTAAGTATAAATTATGTAGGAACCAAATCTAGGGTTTCAGGGGTAGATCTTGAAATTTTTTTAGGATCAGACAGCGAAAGACTTAAATAAATTAAATAATTATTTAAATAAATATGTAAACATCTAGATATCAGATATATTATATGATCAAGATATGATATTAAATCAAAAATTAAAAATATAAAGGAGAAGGAAAGGTTAATCACATCAACCTAGATCTACACTATATCTAATACAGGTATGAAATCAATAGATCAGATCTATTACCTGTGCAAGTTAGATATTCTAACTTGCTGATCCAGAATTGAGGATGAAGTCATGAGCCGCACACGCATCCGAACTCTAGGAGTCATCCACATGAGCCTACGAACTCTGATCTGAAGTCCGATGTAGGAAATCAGCATAGCATGCTAGTACCATGCTGATCCTTCTTCGACGATCAATCTGATGCTTCTTTCTTCAAAACTTGGACTCTCTAAAATATGAGAAGAAAGAAGAGAGTTTTCTTATCTAAGACTCTCTTAGAAAAAACTCAAAAGAAGGAGAGATGAAGAATAAAACAGCCCTAAAAGAAGATCCTCTTCTTCTTATCTTTTTTCTCACCTAGACACCTAGTTTGGTGTCTATGGAACCCCCATGCCCAAGGATCCTCTTTCTCTAATTTTTGCACACCCCAAACCTCTCCTAAAACTCTATATTTCATGAAAAAATCAGACCAAAAATCATCCAATATTTATAGAAAAAGAAGAGTCCTTATCTATGTCAAAAACTAGACAAGGCAGGACTAGATTTGGCAAGTGGTTGGGGCCCCCAACTCTTGGGCACCCGTCCTCTGATTTTTTTTGTGAATCCAACAAGGGAGAATGCATAAAATTCTTCTTTCTCACCATAAAAATAGTGGAGAAAAAATAGGAGAGGGGGCAGCACACAAGGGAGAGAAGATTTGGTCAACAAGGATTCTATCTTATAGAATCCTAAAGCAAAACTAACTCCCCTTTTGACTTGGTCTTCCAACAAATTACCTTATGAGAAAAGTATTACTGTCCATAACATCCTAGGCATCATCTAGCTCTAATACCAAATTATAGACCCATGATATCGCTCGAACGCCAATCATCCTTGACATCATAAGCTCCGATACCATGTTGTAGAAGTCCCTGATCTTTAGCATGGACCTGAAGGAACCTAGGATGTTCTTTGTGGGCAGCAAACCACCGACCCTCCACCTGGATCTGTGATGGGGCACCTCCCTCCTTGGGCTTGAGGGAGACGTCTCCTTCTCTAGGGCTTCTTCAAGAACCCTGGGGTGGCAACTCTAGAGAGAAGAGAAGAAGAGAGAATTGATGGAGAAAAGGTCTGTATTCCACAGCATTCGCTGCATAATGAAATCCTAATACAACCTATGTATTTATACATAGCCATTAGGCCTGACTAAAAAACTTCCCGACTAATCCAATACATGAAAGCACTCACTAAGCCCATGTACATCCATCTCTCCCATGCTTTCATCCTTTGGATCTAGACCCGATCCATACATGAGTTAGCCCCCTTAAGACCTCTCAAAGCAGGCCTTAAGACCCCTAGGATCAACCTAGACCCTAGCCCAAAATAGATCCTCGCATAACTCTAACTACGCACTGAGTCAGCTCAGTCTCAGCACTAAGTCGGCTAAGTTCCACTAGGTCCGCTCAGTCTGAAACTGAGCCGGCCCAGTTTTGTGCCGTGCTAGCAGTCTCGAACGTGCAGCTCTCTGTTTTGCCTATGCACTAAGACTTAGCCGATCCAATTTTGGACTGAGCCGGCTAATCTATAGAAAATCTTCTTTCTATAGTCTTGATTCTCCGACTTTGGTTTCTTTCTTCACCTTGAATTTCAGATCTCTAAATGACCAACCAAGCCCCTAGAATCTCTGGAGCCATCACCGTGACTCCTCCCGTGGCCTTCCAAGGCTTGGAAGCACCATAAATCCTCACAATCTCCACCTTGGTGCCCCAAGCTTTGGCAAACTCCTCGACAATGACCTCCTGCGCGATCCCGCTATCCCTGCACACTCGACAGCCCCTTGTGCAATTATTGCCTCCACTAATCCTCTTTAGCTGTTATGCACCCTTGAGGCCTTTGGGATGACCACCTTCACCGCTGAAGATCTATGCTTGCTTCTTGGCACCACCCTAGCATTGTAGGATCCCTTCTGCTTAGCAACTGCATCATTTTTTCTAAACTTTTTTGAAGAACCTACAACATTTCTGCACCAGCACATGCTATGCCACCTGACATGATCTCCTTAGAGCTACGCCTATCCACTTGCACACACCACTCCACCTGGAACTATGCATCATCGATGCTCTAAACTCATACCAAATTTTTTCTCCACTTATGAAGCCACCATTGTGGAGCTCTACCTATATCCGAAGTCCACCTGATGCTACAAAAGTTGACTCTATCATGTAGTCCCTCAAAGCCAACCACTCAATGTTGCACTACTGAGCCTGCCGCTGCACCTCGAACACCGTCGTTGGTCCTTCGAACCCTCTGTGCTCTATGGTCCTCTTCGAAGTTGTATCGAATACCTCCGCAACCCGTGGGCACCTCCAAAATCTAAGAGCTCATCCAACTCTTCTGAATCTAGTGACTGAATCGTAGGGAATTCCACCCTAGTCCTTCTCTTCTGCGCCACACTAGTCATCTTTTCAGTTGCGCCTGAAGAACCATCCTCCATCTAAACTACGACTCTTCCTAATGCTCCTATAAAAAAAACCCGATCCATGATACTCCCAGATGCTTGATGCCCCTGATGCTCCCTGAGACCCTCGGCTCTCCCTAAGATCTGCACCCGATCTTTTTGAGATACCACTGATACTCTCTGCTGAGGTACACTCCTCGACTGCTGCACCGTCGAGCCTCTCTCAGCCCCATGCCTCTAGGAAAGTGCTACTACAGCACTCCAACACTCCCTGACTCATCTCTATGCTGCTCTACAGCCATCCAACCCTAACCTACTAGACCTTCATGGATCATCCATCACCATCATCCCCAAGGCTCCATAAATCCATACTCTGATCGAACTGCTGAATACATCTCTGACTACTTCCCCACCTTCTTGACACCGAAAGATGTATAGTCGTTCTTCAGCCTTCCTTTGATCATTATCCCTTAGAAAACCTCTCTTCAACAGCCCCACACTGCCCATCTTTCTAGACAATCTTGATATTTTCTGCTGAGATACCTTCCTTGACTGCTGCATCACTGAGCCTCTCTCAACCCTACATCTTCAGGAAAGTGCTATTGCAGCACTCCAGCACTCCCTGCCTATCATATAATCATCATACATCCCAATCTTTCCACCAAGATCAATTAGCAAATTATGCACCAAATCCTTCCATCCAAAAGAAATCTCTTTCCATTAAACCTCTCAACCTCCACCTTCAACCCGCAGCTCCTGGTTGGCCAAACCACAGCAACAACAAGGTAGATTTGAGACATACCATAAAATTCTTATGCAGATTTCTGATTTCATCTTGTACAACTTCTCCTTTCCTTCCATGCACCATCAGGCTCTGAAACTTGGCTCCTTCCATGCACCATTAGGCTCTGAAATCTGGCTCTGATACCATATTACCGTCCATAATGTTCCAGGCATCACCTAGCTCTGATACCAAATTGTAGACCCATGATATCACTCGAATGCCAATCATCCTTAACATCACAAGCCCCGATACCATGTTACGAAAGTCTCTGATGTTTAGCATAGACCCGAAGGAATCTATGATATTCTATATAGGCAGCAAACCATCGACCCTCCACTTGGATCTGTGATGGGGCACCTCCCTCTTTGGGCTTGAGGGAGACACCCCTTTCTCTAAGGCTTCTTCAAAAACCCTAGGGTGGCAACTTTAGAGAGAAGAGAAGAAGAGAGAATTGAGGAAGAAAAGGTCTGTATTCCACAGCATTCATAGCATAATGAAATCCTAATATAACCTATGTATTTATACATATCCATTAGGCCTAACCAAAAAACTCCCCAGCTAACCCAATAAATAAAAGCACTCATCGAGCCCATGTACACCCATGTCTCCCATGCTCTCATCCTCTAGATCTAAACCTGACCCATATATGAGTTAGCCCCCTTAAGACCTCTCAAATCAGGCCTTAAGACCCCTAGGATCAATCCAAACCCTAGCATAAAATAGACCCTTGCGTAACACTACCCGCGCACTGAGTCGGCTCAGTCTTAGCACTGGCTCAGTCAGAAACTGAGCCGGCCCAGTTCTGTGCCATGCCAGCAGTCCTAAATGCATAGCTCTCTATTTTGCTTGTGTACTGAGACTTAGTCGATCCAATTTTAGACTGAGCTGGCTAATCTACAGAAAATTTTCTTTCTACAGTCTTGATTCTCCAACTTTGGTTTCTTGCTTTATCTTAAATCTCAAGTCTTCGAAGCACCAACCAAGGCCCTAAAATCTTCAGAGCCATCACCGTGACTCCTCCCGTGGCCTCCTAAGGCTTGGGAGTACCACAAATTCTCACAAAAAGAAGGGAGAGAGGGGCATGCATGACTATCAGGGAGAGGAGATCTCACGCACAAAATAAAATGGGCATGGGGAGCGTGGGCTAAGGTGGCGCAAGGTTAGGGAGTCCTAATCACACTAGGACTCCTATTTTGACTTGGTCAAACAAGATCTTTTAACCAAATAAAATCAAGAGTAAACCAACTCAATTAAATAAGATCCTAATTCATTTAAAAGCTTAATTAAATTATATTTAATTCTAATTTAATTTTCCAATCAAATTAAAAAATTGGATTGACCTGAGTCCTAGTTAGACTAGGATTAGTTCTTCGTTGCACTTGGCTTATCCAATAAGTCAATTAGACTTGATCTAATCAAGCCCAAACCAAATCTAATTAAATTATATTTAATTAGATTTAATCTCAATCCTCAGGCATAATCAAATTAAGTCAATTAGCAATCTAATTGCTAATCGATCCTCTTGTAATACTTGCACTAGGTTAAACACCAATCGTATTGATTGTTTAACCCTAGAATGATTCTTAATCGTTGATCAACCATCCGATTAAATCGTAAGCTCTAATGTGTGTGACCTTATAAGTCCAAACCTAAGTTGGTAGCACAAAAATATATTTTTATACCAATCGAAGTGATCATCTAGCAATGGTATCCGATGATCGGATAGGTCAAATTTGTAGAGCAACATCCTTAGAACTCATGCGGATATAGTTTTCATATAATTCATCTCCTTGATCAAAATGCTCATAGAACACCTCAGAGTTTAACTGTCAACTCTGATAAGGTTGTCTACATTATATTTCAAAATATCAAATCGATCAGATGGATTTTCCTGATCAAGATTTTGCTATATTAAAATATAGTGATACATTCTTCTCCAACTCTTGGAGTGGTCAATTCCATCTTGATCATACTCTGACTTCACAAGTACTTGACTATGCCCAGAAGCCTTCCATTACTGAATTAAAAATTTAGTTAGTCCAATACCAAAGCATAGTGAGTTGCTTGTAAGTCACTAAGATGATCTCAGGTCAAAGGGACACTCATACCTTTATCCCATCAGAGACATTCTCGACAGTAGAATGCTCTGGAGTTGGTCACGTTCAATGATAATGTACCTATACATCTCATCCATATGCCATACCAGTGTCTCCACACTCCTTGGTTAAGAGGACAACCAACCTATATGGCATACAACAACCTATGCTCGATAGATGCTGTTGTCCTTATTAACAGCCTATCATTTGATCGTGAACAAATTTAAGGACTAATCGATAAATACTCTCTTTATCGAAGCTAAATTATCCTAAGAACTTCATCACAACAATGGAGTTCATTAGAAAATGAATACTTATGATGAAAAATATCAAAAATATATTTTATTTATTAATGAATCAATTATAAATATAAAGTAGCTTAACCGTCAATAGGCTGATGATTGACTTTGGGACACATTTTCTAATAACTCCCACTTGTCCTAAAGCCACTTGGCATAGTATCTAATACCCATCTTTGACTTATGATTGTCGAACTCCCTTTTTGCTAGGACTTTAGTGAAGGGATCGGCTAGGTTCTTCTTTCCATCGATCTTCTGAAGGTCGACTCACCGCAATCCACGATCTCCTAGATCAGGTGAGAAAAGCGTAGAATGTGCTTTGTCCACTAGTGTGCCTCTGGTTCTTTCACCTGAGCAATGGCACCAATGTTGTCACAGTAAAGCAGGACTGGACAATCAAGGAAGGATGCTACTCCAAGCTTGGTGATGAACTTTCTCAGCCACACAGCTTTCTTCGCAGCATCTGATGCTGCCACGTACTCTACTTCACAAATAAAGTTTGCCACAGTATGCTACTTGAAACTCTTCCAGCAGATGGCTCCACCATTCAGAGTAAAAATATATCTCGACATGCTTCTGTTGTCATCATAGTCAGATTGAAAGCTAGAGTCTATAAATCCCATAAGTTTTCGATCTGACTCATCATAAACCAACCATTGGTCCTTAATATTTCTTAAATACTTAAGTATGGCTTTAACCACTTTCCAATGGTTTTCTCTGGGGTTAGACTGGTATCTACTCACTACTCCTAGTGAGTATGCCACGTCTGATCTCGTACATATCATGGCGTACATGATAGATCGCACTGTCGAAGCATATGGGACTCTACTCATACGCTCTCTCTCTTTAGAAGTTGTCGGACAATCCTTCTTAGAGAGAGAAATTTTATGGCCTATCGAAAGATCGCCTTTCTTTGGAATTCTCTATGCTGAACCTCTTCAGCACAATATCTATGTACATGGATTGGGATAATACAAACATCCTTTTAGATCTATCCCTATAGATCTTCATCCCTAGGATATAAGATGCTTCACCAAAGTCCTTCATGGAGAATTGTGATGACAACCAAACTTTTATTTCCTATAGTACTAGGATGTCATTTCTGATTAAGAGAACATCATCCACGTACAAAATAAGAAATACCACTACTGAACCATTTGTCCATTTATAAATGCAGGATTCTTATCCGTTCTTAACGAAGCCATACGTTTTAATCACTTTATCAAAATGCATGTTCCAACTCTGAGATGCTTGCTTCAGTCCATAAATGGATCTCTGAAGTATACATACCTTTGACTCATCTATGGATGTGAATCCCTCAGATTGTATCATATACACCTCTTCAGTCAACTCTCCATTTAGAAAAGCTGTCTTCACATCCATCTACCAGATCTCATAGTCTAGATGGATAGCAATTGCAAGCATAATTCTAATGGACTTGAGAATTGCCACAGAAGAGAATATCTCATCATAGTCAATACCATAACATTGACAATACCCCTTGGTTATCAGACAGGCTTTATAGGTCTCCACCTATTTGTCTGTGCCCCTCTTTCTTTTGAAGATCTATTTACATCCAATGGGTTTAACCCCTTTGGGTGGGTCAACCAATATCCACACATCATTGACCTTCATTGACTCCATTTTGGATTTCATGGCCTTAAGCCATTTCTCGAAATCAGGTCTCTGCATAGCATCCATATAGATGATCGGATCCTCATCATTTTCATCAAGTTCGATGGGATCACCATCCTAGACCAAGAAACCATAGTATTTATCCAACTGATGCGGTACTCTACTAGAACATCTTAATGGTGCAGGTACATTGGGCTTCGAATTTGATCTAATTGAATCCGGTTCTGGTTCAGCTATAGGTGTCGGTTTTTTTACCTGTTAAACTTTATTAAGTTCAACCCTAGAGACAATAGTTCCTTCACCAAGGAATTTCTTTTTCAAAAAGATTACCCTAAGGCTGACGAACACCTTTTGTTCATCAGCATGGTAGAAATAGTATCCTTTTGTCTCTTTTAGGTATCCTATAAATGTGCACTTATTAGACCTAGGTCCAAGTTTATCTATAACTAACCATTTGACATAAGTCGGGCACCTCCAAATCCTAAGGTGTGAAAGTGCTGGCTTACGTCTTATCCATATCTCATATGAAGTCTTAACAACAGACTTACTTGGAACCCTATTTAACAGATAACAAGCCGATTCAAGTGCATATCCTCAGAAGGATATCGGTAAGTTGACAAAACCCATCATGGATCGAATCATGTCTAACAGAGTTCGATTCCTCCTTTTAGAGACACCATTATATTATGGTGTTCGTGGAGGAGTCCATTGGGAGAGAATTCCATTCTCTCCTAGATATGTGAAAAACTCATCGAAAAGATATTTCCCTCCTTGATCAGATCAAAGAGTTTTAATACTCTTTCTAGTTTATTTTTTTACTTCACTTCGGAATCGTTTAAACATTTCAAAAGAATCTGACTTATGTTTCATCAGATAGATATATCCATATCTGGATAGATCATCTATGAAAGTAATGAAGTGGACATATCCACCTTTGGCACTTGTGCTCATTGGTCCACATACATCAATATGTATTAGACCTAAGAGCTCAGTGGCTCTTTCACCTTTTTCAATAAAAAGTGACTTGGTCATTTTACCAAGAATACATGATTCATAGGTTGGAAGTGATTCACATGAAGGAAAAAAATCTATTTTTTTGGATCAGATTCGTTCAGATATCATTGGATCAAGAGAGATATTTCAAAAAAATTTTCTTTTGAATTTAGATCAGATCTAAAATATTTCAGATCTAATTTTATAGATCTAATAAAAATAAATAAAAGTAAATTAAATTTGATTCAATTTTGTACCTTATTATTGGATAATCAGATTATCCTATGATGATCCTGTTGATTGCTTGAGATTCTGGATCTAGCCACGCAAGTGTCCAACCTCTATCAGTATCCATTCAGACTGGATCTGGAGATCTTCTCGTTTCTTATCACTTCTCCAAATATCAGATCTGGATCTAATTTGGAGGATCTTCAAAACTTCTTTTGAAGATCAGGTATCGTCTCTTGCAGTAGTGCTGCCTTCTTTCTTTCTCGTTACCTTTTTCTTGTCTGGATCATACCAAACTAGAGCCCAAATCCTCTTGGGCATGGAGAGGAGAGAGGGGACCTAAAGATGGCATGGAGGAGGGAGAGGGGCAGCCTTGTGGCATGGGCAATGGTCTAAGCTCTCTAAAACTAAGCCCAAATAGGGTTTATATAGATTCGACTGCGCCATTCAGTGCCACATCATTCCGGCCAATCACATCGCTTCATATAATCAGATCTAAATCTGATGATGGGATGACATTGCCTGATCCAATCAGATAAGAGCCCCTCTTAATCATCCTTAGATGGCACCTAAGACTAGTCAAAGTCTAATCTTTGGCGCCACTTAGGTAGAAATCTCAAAGTAACTGGAGTCCCATCTATATGGGACTCTAGGCGCCTCTGTCCATGGGTGCACGCCTCCCTAGGCATGCACCCCTGGTCCATCTATTTTTTAGTAGGTTGACTAATCCAAAATCAATCTCCTATGGGTGCATGACACATGGGCAGATGTCTAAGGGTCAAAGGTCAACGTTTGACCAAAGTCAAAAGATAAGAATTAGTAGGTGACAGAAAATGGTAGATGTTATCTTAAATTTATCTCATAAATTAAGACAACCCTTTTCTGACCTAAATAAGTTCCGGTCAGACTAAGTAAAGGTACCTGAGTGAGCACAAATATATTTGGCTCAGTCGAGATAGCTTCTAATGATTATAAAAGGAGAACATTAGGCTCAATCGTTTGCTAGCATGATTTCTTTGAACCTAATTGAATCTAATTCAAATTAATTGAACTAGGTTAGTCCAATTGATGATATCCAGATCCAAACCCTTATACGTGTGATCTAGTTAGATTCAGTTTTATGTGATAATAGGATATGTCGCTATCTCTATCATCGACATCATCGAAACATCTTTCGATGGATCAGAACTTTTCTGATTCAAACAACTAGAATGATCGATCATCCAAATCATTCTAATTGCTCCCAAAATCCACCAGTGACACCTAGCAGTATATGGTGGCGATCCATCAAAACTAAAAATGAACCTTTTGGTGTAGTTACTTGTGTGATTAAGTTCTTCTATCTTGAGCCCTGATCAGATTAGTCTTAAGGTGAACTCGTCAAACCCTAATATCTGTCATATGATTTAATCATTTGATTCAAGTCTGATGTGAAAACCTTAATAGAAACTCTTTCTATTTTTTCACTCTGCTATGGCCATGAGCTTATAGACTTGATTCTCATGATCATCATAGGGCTACTCCTCATCTATCGAGGTAGATAGATTCTCTTTTGGTGCAATCCAATTCCTATAATGAACATGCTATAGCCAACATACACCTTAGGGTTCCGAATGGCTAGGAAATCAAGTTATGGTGTAGTCAAACTATAACACCCTCAAGGTGAGTTATCGATGCACCTCAGGTCAAAGAATCAAACACACCACTACAGCTTCGAGACAGTCATCGATGAAAAGGTAGACTTTCTTATGACTGCTCGAGGTGGTCACGCTCAGTGTACTCATTCTCTAATGAGTACCTGTACTCTCACTCTGATGTCTCTACACCATAGACTCAAGACTCATCTACTATAAAGAAATGATTATACACCAACCTTTCGAATCAATCATCATCCTCATGATGATCCACGATCAGGAGCATTTTATGAGTTAAAAATAAAAATTCATATCTTAAATTTTTAACTCTTAAAAATATGAATTATCATTACCATTAACTCAAGGGATGTATCACAGACACTAAATACATATTTATGATAGAAAATAACATATTTTATTATTTATAGTCAAAATTATAATTTTATCCTTATAAGTGTACAATATGTGTTAGCCAATTCTGACTTCTAGGGCACACATATCTAACAAACTCCCACTTAACCTAAAGCCAATTGGCTATAAATCTAATTCCCATCTTCGCAAGGTGGGCTTCAATCTTCTACTGGCTTAACGGCTTTGTAAGTGGGTCTGTTGCATTATCTGCGGAGTTGACTCTCTTGACCTCGACGTAACCTTTCTCGAGGTAATCGTGGATGAGGTTGTATCGCCGCTCGATGTGCTTGAATTTTTGATGAGACCTCGGTTCCTTAGTAAGGGCTATGAAGCCATTGTTGTCGCAATATAGAGGAATGACATCTGACGGTATTACTTTGATCTCTACGGCAAACTTTTTGTACCAAAATGCCTCCTTCGTAGCTTCTGATGCAGCGATGTATTCTACTTCCATGGTGGAATCTGCTATCACTGTCTGCTTGAAACTCTTCCAACTGATAACACCACCATTACACACAAACAGACTCCCAGATGTCAACTTTCGATCATCTACATCGGACATGAAATTTGAGTCTATATACCCCTGAACTTGGAGTTCTCCATTACCAAAAATCAACAACATATCCTTAGTTCTTCTCAATTACTTAAGGATAGATTTCACAGAAGTCCAATGTTCTTCATCTGGATTCGATTGATATCTGCTCATGACACTCACAGCATGGGCTATATCAAGTCGTGTACATAGCATGGCATACATGAGGCTCCCTATTGCTGAAGCATAAGGGATCTTGCTCTTGCGTTCTATTTTCTCAGGTGTGCTAGGGCACATCTTCTTGGAAAGAAGAATACAATGTCTGAAGGGTACCAAATCTCTCTTAGAGTTTTTCATGCTAAACCTCTTTAGCACTTCCTCTATGTATATCTTCTATGATAGTCCTAGCATCCGATTTAGTCTATCTCTGTAGACCTTAATTCCTAGAATAAATGATGCTTTTCCTAGATCTTTCATGGAGAATTCTTTGGATAACCATATTTTAACTATGGTCAACATAGGAATATCATTCCCAATAAGGAGGATATCATCCATGTACAATACGAGGAAGACAGTAGCGCTCCCACTGATCTTTTTAAAGACACATGGCTCCTCCTCATTTTTGATGAAATTAAATAATTTGATCACATCATTAAAATGAGTATTCCAGCTCTGAGATGCTTGCTTAAGTCCATATATGGGCCTTTGCAGCTTGCATACCTTGTGATCAACATCACTAGATGTAAAACCTACTAGTTGTTCCATATAGATATCATCCTCAAGGTATCCATTTAAGAACACCATTTTTACATCCATTTGTCATATTTCATAATTGAAATAGGCTACAACAGCAAGCAATGTGCGAATGAATTTAAGCATGGCTACTGGCGAAAAAGTATCCTGATAGTCAATACCTTCGTACTGACTATAACCTTTTGCCACTAATCTAGCTTTGAATGTCTCTACATTTTCATCTGCACCAATCTTTCTCTTGTAGATCCATTTACACCCAATAGGTACTATACCTTCTGGTTTGGTTCCATTTGGTCCTTAACTCGTTGCACTTGTGAAACTTTCTCCTCGAGCTTGATCTACTTTCCAATGCCGCTATCTTGAATAAACTATTTTTCAAGAAAGATGGTAAGTTGACTCACAATCACATTGTGATCTTCTGGAATGTAGAAATAATATCCTAACAACTCTTTAGGATATCATATAAAATGAGCTCTAAAGGACCTAAAGTCTACTTGTCTGCTTATTATCTTTTGACATAAACCGGACAATCCCAAATTCTGAGATGACTCAGACTTGGTTTCTTACCATGCCATATCTCATATGGTGTGGTAGGAACGGTTTTAGAGAGAACCCTATTCAGTAAGTATATTGTAGTTAACAAACTATATCCCCAAAGAAAATCAGAAAGATCTATGAAGCTCATCATGGATCGGACCATATCTAATAGGGTCCGATTCTTCTATTCTGAAATTCTGTTGAATTGAGATGTTCCAAGTGGAGTCCATTGAGAAACTATATCATTATCCTTAAGATAGACTAAGGAATTCACCTCCTCGATCTGATCGAAGAATCTTAATGGGTTTTTCAGTTTGCTTTTCTACTTCATGTCTGAATTTTTTGAACTTTTCAAAAGCTTCAGACTTGTGTCTCATAAGATACACATATCCATATCAAGATAAATCATCAGTAAAGGTTATGAAGTAGATAAAATTATCTCTAGTCGACACATCAAATGGGCCGCACACATCAGTATGTACTAGGGCAAGAAGATCCGTGGCCCTTTTCTCATGTCCTACAAAAGGGAGCTTAGTCATTTTGCCATGAAGACAAGATTCGCAAATTGGATATGACTTGAAAGTCAACAGACTCAATAGCCCAATTTTCTCCAATTTGTTAACCCTATCTTCTGCTATATGAGCTAGTCTTAGGTGCCATAGATACCTATCATTTGAACTATCCCTAGGTCATTTCATGGTATTCATATTTTGCTCGAGATTAAAAATAGATACATCAACATGTAACTGGTAAAGGCTATTAATAAAAAAACTACTTGCAATTTTATTTCTTTCATAAAGAATGTTATAATGGTCCTTAAGAAAACTAATTACATAGCCTTATAGTGCTAGGCATGAAACAGAAATCAAATTCTTGCTTGCTGCAGGCACATAATAACAATCTTTTAATACTAAGTCTAAACTAGATGGTAGTCGAAGAAGATATGTTTCCACGACCACAGCAGCAACTCTTGCTCTATTTCCGACGTGCAGGATCATCTCACCATCCCTCAGCCTCCTACTATTCTCAAGACCCTGCATAGAAGTGCACAAATGAGCACTAGAACCAGAGTCAAGCACCCAACTAGATGCAGAAGAAATCATAAGGTTAGACTCAATAACGAGCATACCTCCAGAAGGACCTGCCTCCTTCTTATTCTTTAGGATGGCCAGGTATGTAGGGCAGTTCCACTTTCAGTGGCCGTAATTGTTGCAATAGAAATACTTTCCTTTGTCAGCGGCCTTCTTCTTCAGCTCTGCCTTTTTCTTCTATTCTTTTTCCACTTTCAGCTTTTTCACAGACTTCTTCTTCTTACCAAAAGACTTTCTCTTGGAAGTCCATTTCATAGCAAGCATTGAGCCTTCAGAGCCATTCATGGAAAGCTCAGCAATAACCAGCATGTTCATAAGCCCGGCCAGGAAATTTTGAAGTTTATGCATATGGTAGTTCCTGATGAACTGCCCATATGCATCGATTAAAGATTACAGAATTATATCATTCTATAGATCCAGGTCCAACTTCACTCCAAGCTTCTCAAGCTCTTTCAAATCCTTGATCATCATCAAACAATGATCTTGGACTGACTGCCCATCATGCATTTTAGCCTTGAATAGTCATTTAGTGACTTGATACTTGGCTGTGCAACTCTGTTCACCAAACATCTCTTGTAGGTGAGCCAACATTTGGGGGATAGTCCTGATATCTTCATGTTGGCGCTGAAGCTCATCAGACATTGAGCCCAACATGTAATATCTGGCCTTGTTATCTTCATCCATCCACTTGTCAAGAGACGCTCTCTGTTTAGCAGATGGACGAGCTGGCGAGGTAGGAGGATCCTGATCCAATACATGAGTTAACTTCTCAAAACCTAAAATGATTTTGAAGTTTTGGATCCAATCCTTGTAATTGGATTCAGTCAGTCTATGGGTGTCCAGGATACGTGCTAGAAGATTGGACGCAGACATTTTTCTATAGAGAGTCAAAGTTTCTAGTTAGATATTGTAATTAAGACTTGACCAATTTATTTAGGGGTTTCATTTTTAAACAAATTAGCTTTCACTATTTTCTTGGATCCCTACACTCCCTCTATAGAGATGCAAAAATCTCCATGATTAATAATTTCTAGTGGGTGGTGTGATCCCACTAACTGACTATCACCTCACCTAACAGTTATTGATGATGGGTTTGTCAATGGGTGAACAACTCTTGTCCAATGATTCTCTAATCATGGTGCACCCAATCTTGGTCTCTAATTCATGAATCTCATCGTGCTCGAAATATTGATCCACTCCTTAGTTAAGTCAAACCCACCATTTGCATAGACTGGATTCCTAATTGAGTTTCTCATCATATCCAGAATATTAAGCTCAATCCATCCTCCAACCCATAGCATCCAATGCCTAATAGACATGGTTGCATCTTTTTGATGCAATTGAACCATTGTAACCAGCCAAAAATAATCAACCTTGGAAAGGTCCCGCACATCTACAATGGTGGAAGATCTTAGACTTAATCTTTTCTTAGAAAGATTTGATTTAGATCTCATTAAACTAGACTTGACATAGTCATAACCATTATGACTAACCTAGTGGCATGGGTTAGCTCAGATTATTGACCACCTTAAATCAAGACTGAGCCAACAAATATGGCTAGGTAAGTGAGACCGGTGGAAGGGATATGCCATTAACTTGACAAAAATGCATTCGAGTCGAGTAGCTCCCAATTAAAAAACAGTCGATCGTATTTTCTAAACTTACCTTAGACACCAAATTATTGAGCCAGAACCAATCGGGTTAGTCTACAATCCAGACTCTAACCACTGAGCCTAATTAAGTCTTAGCTTGATCGATCACTCACGTGACTCGATCATGACCCAGACTTAATCCTATTAGGCTGGTCAATTTAAGCACTCTTGATCCCAACTAACCAACTCTTGATTCGATTTGATCAACCGCTTAGACCTAATTGAGCTACCCAAGCCCGAATCCAATTTTATGAATATATCTTAGATCTAAAATTCTCAATTTTAGACTTAACATATATTTTATAATCTTAATTTTTAATTAAGTTTAGGATTCACAAACAAAATATGTAAATAAAATCCTAGGATTTCAAGATCTAGAATTTTGTAGAAAATAAGTTCTTGATTTTTTATTAAGGACGAACGCGCAGCACCCCTGCACATCATAAGAACACCCCATCGAATGGAAGGAGAGGATATTTAAATCCTACTTTATTCTTATGACTGGACAGCCAAGGGAAATGCCTTAATCAGAAATATAAAAACTACAAAAATAGTTAGATCTACATCATATATCTCATATATAAAATTGATCTAACTTTAAACATATTTTGCACACATCTCATGTATTATTTCATGCATATTTTTAGATCTAAATTATCTCATAATTTATCTAAAAAATTAAATTTAAATTAATCATATCAAAATAAATTCTATTCTAGATAATTATGTAGAATTATTCTACAACTAATCTGAACA
Organism: Cocos nucifera; assembly: GCA_006176705.1. NCBI lineage: Eukaryota > Viridiplantae > Streptophyta > Magnoliopsida > Arecales > Arecaceae > Cocos > Cocos nucifera. The sequence goes on from QRFJ01000774.1 coordinate 52,451, forward strand.
TGCATTCATCATATCTCATATGAATAAAAAATTAAATAATTTTATTTTTTATTTTTTAGATCTTATTATAATATTTATAACATAAAAATATAGTAAATAAATTGATCTAAAATTATAACTTAATTAAATTAAATTATGATCATGCAAGACTATACATAGAATAATTCTATTCTACAACTAGTCATGCATATTATAAAATTTAGATCTAAATTATTTAATTTTAATTTTTATAATTTTAGATCTAATCATATCTTATGTGACATCTAAAATTATTTAATTATTAGATCAAAAATAAATTTAAATCAGATCTAAATAATTTATGAGAACCTGGCTCTGATACCAGTTGAAGGAAAAAAACCTATTTTTTTGGGTTAGGTTCGTTCAGATTTGATTGGATCAAGAGAGATATTTTAAAAATTTTCTCTTTTGAGTCTAGATCAGATCTAAAATATTTTAGATCTAATTTTATATATCTAATAAAAATAAATTAAAATAAATTAAATCTAAAATAATTTTGTACCTTGTTGTTGGATAATTAGATTATCCTATGATGATCTTACTGATTGCCTGAGATTCTGGATCTAGCCACGCAAGTGCCTAGCCTCTACCGATATCCACTCAAGCTGGATCTAGAGATTCTCTCCTTCTTTATCACTTCTCCAAATATTAGATCTAGATCTGATTTGGAGGATCTTCAAAACTTCTTTTGAAGATCAGGTATCATCTCTTGCAGCAGTGCTGCCTTCTTTCTTTCTCGTCACCTTTTTCTTGTCTGGATCGCACCAAACTGGAGCCTAAATCCCCTTGGGCATGGAGAGGAGAGAGGGGACCTAAAGATGGCATGGAGGAGGGAGAGGGGCAGCCTTGTGGCATGGGCAATGGTCTAAGCTCTCTGAAACTAGGCGTAGATAAGATTTATATAGACCTTGCTGTGCCATGCAGTGCCACATCATCCTGACCAATCACATTGTTTCGTGCAATCAGATCTAAATTAGATTGATGGGATGATATCATCTGATCCAACCAGATAAGAGCCCCTCTTAATCATCCTTAAATGGCGCTTAAGATTGGTCAAAGTCTAATCTTTGGCGCCACCTAGGTAGAAACCCTGAAATAACTGAAGTTCCATCTGTATGGGACTCTAGGCCCCTCTATCCATGGACGCACGCCTTCCTAGGCATGTGCCCCCAGTCCACCTACTTTTTAGTAGGTTGATTGATCCAAAATCAATCTCCTATGGGTGCATGACACATGGGCAGATGTTTTAGTGTCAAAGGTCAACGTTTTACCTAAGTCAAAAGATAAGAATTAGCAGATGATCGAAAATGGCAGGTGTTGTCTCAAATTTATCTCATAAATAAAGACAACCCTTTTCTAATCTGAACAAGTTTCAGTCAGATCAAGTAAAGGTACCTGAGTGAGTACAAACATATTTGGCTCAATCGAGACAACTTTTAATGATTGTAGAAGGAGAACATTAGGCTTAATCGTATGCTAGCACGATTTTCTTGAACCTAATTTAATCTAATTCAGATCAATTGAACTGGGTTAGTCTAATTGATGATATTCAGATCCAAACCCTTATTTGTATGATCCAGTTAGGTTAAGTTCTGTATGGTAATGGGATATGTCGCAATCTCTATCATCGACATCATCGAAACACCTTCCGATGAATCAGAACTTTTCTGATTCAGACAACTAGAATGATCGATTATCCAAATCATTCTAATTGCTCTCAAAATCTACCAGTGACACCTAGCAGTATATGGTGGCAACCCATCAAACTAAAAATGAACCACTTGGTGTAGTTACTTGTGTGATTAAGTTCTTCTATCTTGAGCCCTGATAAGATTAGTGTTAAGGTGAACTCGTCAAATCCTAATATCTATCATATGATTTAATCATTTGATTCAAGTTCAATGTGAAAACCTTAATAGAAACTCTTTCTATTATTTCACTCTACCATGGCCATGGACTTATGGACTTGATTCTCATGATCATCATAGGGCTACTCCTCATCTATCGAGGTAGATAGATTCCCTCTTGGTGTAATCTAATTCCTATAATGAACATGCTATAGCCAACATACACCTTAGGATTTTGAATGGCTAGGAGACCGAGTGATGGTGTAGTCAAACTATAATATCCTTAAGGTGAACTGTCGATGCACCTCAGGTCAAAGAATCAGACACACCATTGCAGCTTCGAGACAGTCATCAATGAGAAAGTAGACTTCCTTATGACTGCTCAAGGTGGTCACACTCAGTGCCCTCGTTCTTTAACGAGTACCTATACTCTCGCTCCGGTATCTCTCTCGCTCCGGTATCTCTACACCATAGACTCAAGACTCATCTACTATAAAGAAGGGATTGTACACCAATCTTTCGGATCAATCACCATCCTCATGATGATCGTACGGTCAGAAGCATTTTATGAGTTAATAATGAAAATTCATATCTTAAATTTTCAACTCTTGAAAATATAAATTATCATTACCATTAACTCAAAGGATGTATCACAGACCCTAAATAGATATTTATAATAGAAAATAATTTATTTTATTATTTATAGTCAAAATTATAATTTTATCCTTTGAAGTGTACAACAAGTGTCAGCCAATTCTGGCTTCTAGGGCACATATATCTAACATCACAATCACTAACTTCGAGGATTCCCTCTTGAGTTAACCTATCTATCTGGTTCTTATTTATGTGACCTAGCCTACAATGCCATAAGTATATATCTGACACACTATCTAATCTAGGATTCTTGCCGGTTGAATAGACTACGTTAACATGTTGTGATAGCATATACACACTATTATTCAAATGTCCATAGAAAACAGTAACACCATTCATAATGATATTACAAACTTATTTTTTTTTTGAAATTTTATAATCATTTTTGGCCAGAAGGTCTACAGAAATGATATTTAAAAAGAAACTAAGACAGAAGTGATAATCACTAAGAATAATGGTATGGAACTCAAATACAAGTTTCAAAATTTCTAAAGCTAGAACTGGAACTGATCTTCAATCTCCAACGTTCAGGAACCTTGCATCTTGCTCGAATCTCCTACTGACCTACACCCCCTGCAATAAATTGCAAATATGGTAAGGACTACTGGTATCCAATACCCAGTCAATAATATCACAAATAGAGAAATTGTAAGGAGTTATCATATAAATACCTTGCCCAATAATAGCTTGCTTTTTTCTCTATCTGTTCGGATCCAGAGAGGCAATGTACTGAGGACAGTTTCTTTTTCAGTGCATTCGCTTTTTGCAAAAGAAGTATTCAGCTTGACTCTTATCGGGCTTGATCTTCCTAGTCTGGTACTGCATAGATGTCCCAGCCTGAACTTGCAACTTCTTAGCTTTCTTCTTCTTGTTCTTCTTCCCTTTCCTAAAGGATCAAGAGCCAGAAGATGAAACTTGCACTAAGTTCACCGACTCTTTGTGATGTTGGTGATCCTTCTCAAAGTTCTGAAGTAATCCCAGTAACCCATGGTAGTCTACTTCAAACTTTTTCATTCTGAAATGAGTAAGGAATGGGAGAAACGACTTGGATAATGAGTTTAGTATTGCATCTTTTCCAAGCTATTTATGTAAGAAAAAGTCGAGCTTGCTCAATCGCTCTATCAGCTCAATTATGTACAATACATGATCAGTGATAAAGGCACCATCCCGCATTCTGGGGTTGAAGATGGGACAACTAGTCTTATGCCTCTCCACGTCATTGAGTATGCCAAAGGAATCCTCCAACATTTGAAGCATGTCCTTTGGCTGAGCCATCTCAAATCTACAACTGAAGTCATCGCTCATAGCAGCCAACATGATGCAATGCACCATGGTTCGATCACTGAGCCACTTTTGGTAAGTGTCTCTGACTATTCCACGTGCATTGGCAGCTGGCTCCTTAGGTGCAGGATCCATCAGCACATATAGAATCCGTTCATGCTCTAGGACTATCTTCAACTTTCGGTACCAGCTACCGAAGTTGGATCCCACCAACTTATCATTGTCTAACAATGATCGGAGCGATAAGAAAGTGGCCATATCTACATAAAGAAAAAACATAACCTAATTAGTAATTAATTTATTAAACCTAAAGATTTGGATTTTAATCAAAAGGTTCTTCCACTATTTATTCAAATTGGTAGCCTCTACCTCCAATCTAAGAAATTATCTTAATTTCTTAATGGGTACTAGAATCCACTTAGACTGTACACGAGCCCAACTTTGGTTGGCCCATCCATGTACATCTAAGGGTAGGTTCATAACCAATTATTTCTCCAAACAACTTTTAGTAATTAAATTTTGCCTCATCCTCTGATCAGTTGGCTTTGGCCTTCTTAGAAAAGGATCCAGTTAGGTCCAACCATTAACATGACCATACTTGACCCATCTAACCAATGAATGATCAGGCCCAACTTTGATTGGCCCACCTAACCACCATTTAGAAAGATGTATCCAAGAGATGATATAATGAATGATAATTCCATCAATCGATAAGCACCAAGCCTTTCGGCCACCAATGATTATCCAACTAATAGACCCATTATTATCCACTTTAATGGGAGGCTATGATCCAGTTATCATGTAACTATTTCATTTTAGAGACCTAACAATTTTAGAGGATTTGTTTATAGAAGTGAGTAGGTCAGATTAACTAGCTTGTCATGATCCTCCCACTGGCTTCACCAAGTTAGCTTAAGGGTGACCACTAATAGGCTACTCTAGGATCACCTAAATCAGTGTGACTAATTTACCTAGCTGACATGAGTCAACTCAAATTGTCAAGTGATTTGATCAAAACTCAATCTCACCAAGAAGGCCAGATAAGTGAGATCGATGGAAGGGTCTACCAAAGCTTGCCTTAGACACCATCGAAAATGGCCAAGTAAGTGGGCTATCAATTAAAAACCACCAATCGTATGTGGCAAACTTACCTTAAACACCAACTGATTTAATTAGTCTTGATTAGATCAACCTAACAGTTTGAGCTAGACCTCTTAGCCAAGAATCAAGTCCATTTAGTTCTTGTTAAAGACATGGATTTGACCAACTACAACTATTGTAAATGATCTAGAGAATCCTTGACCTAATCTAAGACAATAATTGATTAGATTTAGTCAATTCTCTAATTAAGTTCATTCTTTAATTTAACCTTAGGTCTAACCCAATTAATGGACCTAATCCCCACTAACCCATTAACCCAATATGTTATGATTCGTGTCATAGGATCTTCAATTTACAATCCTAGAACCTAATCAAACAACTTCTTAATTCTTAATTAAGTTTTGGACTGAGGGTTGGAGTTTGGCTTTTTGAAAATAATTTTTATATTTATAAAATATTTTTATAATATGGTTCTATCAATCAAGTTGTATGTTTGATTCATAATCAATATGTAAGTAAAATAAATATGAAACTACTTTAGATCTAATCTAAACAGGTTCATGTAATTGAAATAGTTTCAATAATAATCAATCATAAATTTTTTTAGATCAAATCTAACATATTTATGATGATTAAAATTAGATTAAAATATTTTTAATCAGATCATAAAATTTTTTAGATCTAATCTAAAATTCTATGTTCAATTTTTTAGATCAGCACGTACTAGGACAACCTTTCCACTGTAAGGGATAGACCTTACAGCAGGATAATCTTATGACAGTTCGTGCAATCTAAAATATTTTATTTTTAAATTTAAAATTATTTTAAATCTATTAAATTATAAATAAAATTAAATTAAATCTAATAAATTTATGATTAGAGTCAGATCATCATAAACTAGGATAATCTTTTCGCTGTAAGGGATAAACCTTACAACAGGACAATCTTATGGCAGTTCACGAGATCTAGATTTTTTATTTTAGGTTTAATAATTAGATTATAAATTAAATCAAATCTAAGAAATAATCTAAACATGCATAAAAATCATGTAATAAGAATCTGGCTCTGATATTAATTGTAGAAACCAGATCTAGGGTTTCATGGGTAGATCTTGAAACTTTTTTAGGATCAGACAGTGAAAGACTTAAATAAATTAAATTTTTATTTAAATAAATATATAAATACCTAGATCTCAGATCTATTATATGATCAAGGCATGATATTAAATTAAAAATTAAAAATATAAAGGAGAAGGAAAGGTTGATCACATCAATCTAGATCTATACTACATCTAATGCAGGTATGAAATCAATAGATAAGATCTATTACCTGTGCAAGTTAGATGTTATAACTTGCTGATCCAAGCTTGAGGATGAAGTCATGAGCCGCACATGCTTTCAGCCTCTAGGAGTTGTCCACATGAGCCTACGAACTCTGATCTGAAGTTTGATGCAGAAAATCAACACAGCATGCTAATACCATGCTGATTCTTCTTCGACGGTCGATTCAATGCTCCCTTCTTCAAAACTTGGACTCTCCAAAATATGAGAAGGAAGAGGAGAGTTTTTTGATCTAAGACTCTCTTAGAAAAAACTCAAAAGAAGGAGGAGAGATGAAGAATAAAACAATCCTAGAAGAAGACCCTCTTCTTCTTTTCTTTTCTCTCACCTAGACACCTAGTTTGGTGCCTATGGAACCCCCACACGCAAGGACCCTCTTCCTCTAATTTTTTTTACACCCCAAAGTTCTCCCAAAGCTCTATATTTCATAAAAAAATCAAACCAAAATTCATCCAATATTTATAGAAAAAAAAAGAGTCCTTATCTAGGTCAAAAACTAGACAAGGCAAGACTAGATTTGGCAGGTGGTTGGGGCGCTCAACTCTTGGGTGCCCCTCTTCTAATTTTTTCTGTGAATCCAGCAAGGGAGAATATATAAAATTCTCCTTTCTCACCATGAAAATAGAGCGCCCCTCCTCTAATTTTTTTGTGAATCCAGCAAGGGAGAATATATAAAATTCTCCTTTCTCACCATGAAAATAATGGAGAAAAAATTGGAGAGGGGGTGGCACATAAGGAAGAGAAGATTTGGTCAATAAGGATTCTATCTCATAGAATCCTAAAGCAAAACAAACTCCCCTTTTGACTTGGTCTTCCAACAAATTGCCTTATGAGAAAAGGAGGGAGAGAGGGGCATGCATGATGATCAGGGAGAGGAGATCTCATACACAAAATAAAGAAAAATGGGCGTGGGGAGTGTGGGCTAAGGTGGCGCAAGGTTAGGGAGTCCTATTCACACTAGGATTCCTATTTTGACTTGGTCAAACAAGATCTTTTAATCAAATAAAATCAAGAGTAAACTAACTCAATTAAATAAGGCCCTAACCCATTTAAAAGCTTAATTAAATTAGATTAAATTAAATTTAATTTTGATTTAATTTTCTAATTAAATTAGAAAATAGGGTTGACCCGAGTCCTAGTTAGACTAGGACTAGTTCTTTCTTGCACTTGGCTTATCCAATAAGTTAATTGAACTTGATCTAATCAAGTCAAATCAAATCTAATTAAATTATATTTAATTAGACTTAATCTCATCCCTCTGGTTTAATCAAATTAAGCCAATTAGTAATCTAATTACTAATCGATCCTCCTGCAACACTTATACTAGGTTAAACACCAATCGTATTGATTATTTAACCCTAGAATAATTCTTAACCGTTGATCAACCATCCGATCAGATCATGAGCTCTAATGTATGTGACCTCATGGATCCGAACCTAAGCTAGTAGCATAAGAATAGATTTTTATATCAATCAAAGTGACCATCTAGCAATGGTACCCGACGGTCGGATAGGTCGAATGTGTAGAACAATATTCTTAGAACCTATGCGGATATAGTTTCCATATAATTCATCTCCTTGACCAAAATGCTCGTAGGACACCTTAAAGTTTAACTGTCAACTCTGATCAGGTTGTCCATATTGTATTTTAAAATATTAAATTCATCTGATGGATTATCCTTGCCAAGGTTTTGCTATATTAAAATACTGTGATACATTCTTCTCCAACTCTTAGAGTGGTCAATCCCATCTTGATCATACTCTGACTTTGCAAATACTTGACTATGACCAGAAGTCTTTCGTTACTGAATTAGAAATTCAGTTAATCTGGTATCAAAACACAGTGAGTTGCTTGCAAGTCACTGAGATGATCTCAGGTCAAAGGGACACTTATACCTATATCCCATCAAAGATATTTTTGATAGTAAAATGCTCTAAAGTTGGTCACGTTCAATAACGATGTACCTATACATCTCACCTATATACCATACCAGTGTCTCCATACTTCTTGGTTAAGAGGACAACCAATCTATATGGTATACAATGACCTATGTTTGATAGATGCTGTTGTCCTTATTAACAGCCTATCATTTGGTCGTGAACAAATTTAAAAACTAATCGATAAATTCTCTCTTTATCATAGCTAAATAGTTCTAAAGACTTCATCATAATAATGGAGTTCGTTAGAAGATGAATACTTATGATAAAAAATATCAAAAATATATTTTATTTATTAATAAATTAATTATAAATATAAAGTAGCTCAACCATCAACAGACTGATGATTGGCTTTGGAATATATTTTCTAATAAATTACAATGAGCTCAACCATCTACAATCTAGACAATTGACTTTAGGGTACAATTTTTAATAGTCGTCCAATGTAACAACATATCATTTGATCATGAATAGATTTAAGAACTAAACGATAAATTCTTCTTTATCGATTCTAATTAGTTCTAAGGACTTCATCATAAAAAAATTCATAATAGAAAGATACACAAAAATAATGAAAAAATAAAAAAAATAATTTTATTTATTTAATAATTTAAGTATAAATTATAATAAGCTCAACTATCTACAACCTAAATGATTGACTTTAGGATATAATTATTAAAAATTATATTCCAAAGCCAATCATTAGTCTGTTGACAGTTGAGATATTATAATTGATTTATTAATTAATAAAAAAATATTTTGACATCTTTTTTTATCATAAATTTATATCTTCTAATGAACTCCATTGTTATGATGAAGTTCTTAGAACTATTTAGTTTTGATAAAGAGAGAATTTATCAATTAGTCCTTAAATTTATTCATAATTAAATGATAGGCTATTAATTAGGACGACAGCGTCTATCAAGCATAGGTCGCTATATGCTATATAGATTGATTGCCCTCTTAACCAAGGAGTATGGAGATATTGGTATGGTATACAACTAAGATGTATGGGTACATCATCATTGAATATGACCAACTCTAGAGTATTTTACTATCGAGAATGTCTCTGATAGGATATAGGTATAAGTATCCCTTAGACCTGAGATCACCGCAGTGACTTGCAAGCAACTCACTGTGCTTTAGTACCGGACTAACTAAATTTCTAATTCAATAATGAAAGGCTTCTAGGCATAGTCAAGTACTTATGAAGTTGAAGTATGATCAAGATGAAATTGACCACTCCAAGAGTTGGAGAAAAATGTATCACTATATTTCAATATAGCAAAACCTTGGCTGGGATAATCCATCAGATGGATTTGATATATTGAAATATAATATGGACAATCTGATCAGAGTTGACAGTTGAACTCTGAGGTATCCTACAAGCATTATTGTCAAGAGGATGAATTGTATGAAAACTATATTTACATGGGTTCTAAGGGTGGTGTTCTACACCTTTCGACCTATCCGACCGTCGGGTATCATTGCTATATGATCACTTCGTTTGGTATAAAAATTTATTTCTATGCTACCAACTTAGATTTAGACCTATGAGATCACACACATTAGAGTTCAGATTTCGAGCGGATGGTTGATCAGCGATTTAGAATCATTTTTGAGTTAAACAATCAATACGATTAATGTTTGACTTAGTGCAAGTATTGCAGGAGGATCGATTAGCAATTTAATTGCTAATTAGCTTAATTTGATTAAGCTAGTAGGCTAAGATTAAGTTTAATTAAATATAATTTAATTAGATTTGGTTTGGACTTGATTGGATTAAGTCCAATTGGCTTATTGGATAAGTCAAGTGCAAGAAAGAACTAGTCCTAGTCTAACTAGGACTCAGGTCAACCCAATTTTTTAATTTGATTAAAAAATTAAAGTAAAATTAAATCTAATTTAATTAGGTCTTTAAATGGATTACGGTCTTATTTAATTAGGTTTTTCTACTCTTTTTTTTATTTGGTTAAAAGACCTTGTTTGACCAAGTCAAAATAGGAGTCCTAGTGTGACTAGGACTCCCTATTCCTTGCGCCACCTAATCCTCATGCCGCACCCTTTTCTCTTTATGTTTTTACATGAATAATCTCTATGTCCAAAGGTTTCTCATGCCTCCCTTCTTTCTTCCTTTTTCTCATATAGAAGTTTGTTGGAAGACCAAGTCAAAAGGGGAATTAGTTTTGCTAAAGGATTCTATGAGATAGAATCCTTGTCAACCAAAACTCTTCCCATAAGTGTGCCAACCCATCCTTTATTATTTTCTTTGATTTTCATGATAAAAGAGGACTTTTTTATGTGCCCCCCTTTTCTGGTCCATGGCAGAAAAAAAGGTGGGGGCGCCCAAGAGTTGGGCACTCCAACAACTTCCCTTATTTGGTCCTTCCTAGTCTAGGTTTTTGACCTAACTTGGACTCTGCATATCTCTTTATTTAAAAAAAAAATTAATTAATTTTTTTTTGAGTTGTGTACATTTGAGAGGTCTCTTTGGTGTAAAAGAATCAAAGAAAAATTCATCTGGGTCATGGAGATATTAAAAATACAAATTAGGGAATCTAGAAAAAGAACAAAGAAGAAGAGGGTCTTCTTCTAGGATTTTTATTCCAAATCTCTTCCGCCCTTTTTGTAATATTTTGAGAGGTGTCTTAGCATCACAAATCCTCTTCCTTTCCTTTTGGTATTTTGGAGAGTCCAAGTTTTGAAGAACGAAGCATCGGATCGATCGTCAAAGAGAGATCAGCACAGTACTAGCATACTATGCTAATTTCTTACATTAGGATCTCTGATCGTGTTCGTGGGCTCATGTGGATGACTCCTAGAGATCGGATGCATGTGCAGCTCATGACTTCATCCTCAAGCCTAGATCAGCAAGTTAGAATATCTAACTTGCTCAGGTAATAGATTTGATCTACTAACTTCATACCTGCATTTGATGTAGTCTAGATCTAGATTGATTTGATCAACCTTTTCTTTCTTATTTGATTTTAATTTTTGATTTAATATCATACTTTGATCATGTAATAGATCTGAGATCAAGGTATTTACATATTTATTTAAACAAATATTTGATTTATTTAAGTCTTCCACTATATGATCTTGAAAAAGTTTCAAGATCTATTCATGAAATCCTAGATCTGGTTCATTCAATTAGTATCAGAGCCAGATTCTTATTACATGATTTTTATGCATGTTTAGATTATTTTTTAGATTATATCTAATTTATAATTATTGAGGATAAACCCCACTCCCATCGAAGTTTAGTCTGATGTTTAGCCTAATGCAACTGATAATCACGAAAAGCTTCGATCGAAAATTCTTCCTTCGACAGTCGAGCTCCCCCAACAGATGAACCCCAGTCAAACTCCTTCGATAGCCAAACTCCTCCAGTGGATGAACCCCAATCGAATTCCTTCGATAGCCAAACTTTTCTAGTGGATGAACCCTAGTCGAACTCCTTTCGGACATCTCCTTCAATCGGTTTCTCCAGAAGTCGAACTTCTTTCGGACATCTCCTTCAGTCGGATTCCTCTAGGAGCCGAACTCCTTCCAGACTTCTCCTTTAGTCAGATTCCTTTAGGAGCCAAAATTATTTTGGACATCTCTTTTAGTCGGATTCCTCTAGGAGCCAAACTCCTTTCGATCATCTCCTTCAGTCGGATTCCTAAAGGAGCCGAACTCCTTCCGAACTTCTTCTTTAGTCGGACTCCTCAAGTGGCCGAACTCCTTCTGGACTTCGACTATTAAATCTCGACGAATAGGCGACCACACTACTGGATGGTTACGACTACCGTTATCAGTCAATTACGAGTGACACCTCTCTCTGTAATAAATATTAGGTGACCTAGAGTGGCCCACTATCGAACGATTACGATAAGCTTCATCTATAAAAAAAGGATCCTCCAAATAAGTTTTCTCTAAGCTCTCTTCTCCTTCCCCAAAGCTCTACTAAATTCATACCTGAGCACTCCATTTCTGTTGGTCAGAAGAGCTGACTTGATTGTCGGAGGATCCTACCGAAGCCACCACCACCGACTCTGGATGGGACTTTATTTGTAGGTCACCGGTGGAGACCTCCTCTTTTCTAACTCTAGCTTGATCCGACATCAACCAAATTCTGCACCAACAGGATTAGCACTAGAGGAAGGACCCTCTGTTCCTAAGGTTTCCTTGTTCTTAAAGGAGTGCTCAGCAGCAATCTCTCTTCACCCTCTCCAGAGTTATTTTCAAAAAAAAATGCCTCCCAGAAAAGCTTTGACCTGGTGATCAACGGCCTCTGCTGTCAGATCCCATTCAGATCTATCCATTCTCGCTCTAGCTCCGACAACTCAAGCTCCACCTACAGCCATGGTGGAGGTAGAGCAATTCAACCTGCTGATCCAGCAGGTTCACGATCTCATGGAGGTGGTGCAGGCCATATATTGGCAGGCTCCGGTGCCAATTCGATTGGAGCAGGCTCTTCTAGAGCCCCATGATCCAGTCGGGGGATGGCCGACTCGGGCTAACCGATCGATGACCCCTGGGAAGGGAAAATAGAGAGCAGAGGATCCTTGTTCGGATCATGATTCTTCTCTGGAAGAGACCTTTTCCATCTATAGCCAGAAGCCTTCCAGGATCTACGATCGAGATGACCTCCTCGATCAAAAACTGCAAAAGATGGATCGATGGATTGAAGAACTCTGCCACATCGCTCCGACTCCTCATGATGATGTCTGCATCGATCCCTCTTTCTCTTCTCAAATTATGTAAGAGCACGTTCTGCCAAACTTCAAGCTTCTCTAACTTAAAAGCTATGATGAAACCACTGATCCAGTCGATCACCTGAAGGCCTTCTAGACCTTGATGCTGCTCCATGGCGTACCAGACGCCATTTTATGCCGAGCTTTTTCATCTACCTTAAAGGGAGCAGCAAGAAACTAGTACTTGATGTTGAAGCCAGGTACAATCTTCTCATTTGATCAGATGAGCCATTAGTCTGTGGCTCACTTCGTCAGCAGCCGACGTCCCCACCGAGGTTTAGATTCTCTGATGAATATTAAGCAAAAGAAGGGAGAATCTATCTAGGCTTATATCATCCGATTTAATACTGCTGCATTGGAGGTCCGAAATCTAGACCAGTCTATTACGATGGCCGCACTCAAGGATGGCCTTCAGAAAAATGATTTGCGATTCTCTCTGAAGAAGAAGTACTCCAGAGACTTTGTCGATCTACTAGTTCAGGCTGAGGGATATGCCCGTATAGAAGAAGCCTTCAAGTTGAAGGATGAAGAAGCTATAGGAGAGGGTGGGCAGGCGAGTCTAATAGACCCACCGCTGATGGAGGGCACATAATAACAATCTTTTAATACCAAGTCTTTTAGTGACTTGATACTTGGCGGACGAGCGAGTCTAACAGAAATCAAATTCCTGCTTGCTGTAGGCACATAATAATAGTCTTTTAATACTAAGTCAAAACTAGATGGTAGTCGAAGAGGGTATATTCTCACATCCACGGTAGCAACTCTTGCTCCATTTTTGATGCACAGGATCATCTCACCATCTCTCAGCCTTCTGCTATCCTCAAGATCCTGCATAGAAGTGTATAAGTGAGCACTAGAATCAGAGTCAAGCACCCAATTGGATGCAAAAGAAATCATAAGGTTAGACTCAATAATGAGCATACCTCCAGAAGGACCTGCCTCCTTCGTCTTTAGGATGGCCAGGTAACTAGGGCAGTTTCACTTCCAATGGCCGTCATTGTTGCAATGAAAACACTTTCTTTATTAGGGGCCTTCTTCTTCAGCTTTGCCTTTTCCTTCTTTCCTCCTTCCACCTTCTGCTTTTTCACAGACTTCTTCTTCTTTACAAAAGACTTTCTCTTAGAAGAAGTCCATTCCATAGCAAGTACTGAGCCTTTAGAACCTTTCATGGAAAGCTCAGCAGTAATCAGTGAAGGAAAATCCTGATTTTCCAGACCAAGTTCGTTCAGATCTTATCAGATCAAGAGATATATTTCAAAAATTTTTTCTTTGATCCTAATCAGATCTAAGATATTTTAGATCTAATTATTATTATTTTAGAAATAAAATAAAATCTAGATAAATTAAATCTAATTTAATTTACCTTGATATGGGTAATTTATTACCCGTTGATGATCTTGTATGCAGCGGAAGGTTCTGGATCTAGCCATGCAAGTGTCTGTTCTCTATTGATATCCACTTGGGCTGGATCTAGAGATCCTCTTCTTCTCTATCACATCTCCAAAAATTAGATCTAGATCTGATCTAGAGGATCTTCAAAACTCCTTTTCAAGATCAGCAGTCATCCTTTGCAGCAGTGCAGCCTTCTAGCTTTCACTTGCCTTTCTTTGATCTGGATCGCACCAACCAAGCTCCAAAACTCTTTTGGATGTGGAGAGGAGAGGGAGAAGGTGGGTTTGGCATGGAGGAAGAGGGAAGAGGCAGCCTTGGGGCATGGAGAATTGTGATTCAATCATACTTTGAGTTGGGCGCAGGGTCTTATTTATAGACTAAGCGTGATCCAACTCCTCTTCTTCCCAACCAATCACAATCCTTTGTGAAATCAGATCTAAATCTGATTGGTGAGAATAGAGTCCCCTGGATTCCTCCTTAGAGGGTGCCTAAGATCAGTCAAAGTTGGTTCTTAGGAGAACTCTAATTGGAATCCAAAAAGGAGATGGAGTCCCTGTCCAACAGGGACTCCTAGGCGCCTCCAACTTGGGCACACGCCAAGGGTGGCGTGCGCCCTCTTCCTTGCCAGGTTCTGGCAGGGGGACAGGCCCCCACCAGCTCTCCAATAGGTGCATGACATGTGGTCAAAAGTCAAAGTATCAATGGTCAATATTTGACCAGTCAAAGGTAGACTTTTGACCAAAGTCAAAGAACAAGAAATGGCAGGTGACCAAAAATGGCAGGTAATGTCTTACAAAATAAGACAACCTTTTCTGACTTGGACAACCTCCAGTCAGACCATATGAAGGCCTCTGATTGAGCACAAACTCCTTTGGCTCAGTCAGGACAACTTATTTATGATAGCAAAAGAAGAACGTTAGGTTCAATCGAGTGCTAGCACGATTTTCTTGAACCTAATTGAATCTCATTCAGATCAATTGAACTGGATCAGTTCAATTGATGATCACCAGATTCAAACCCTTTATTTGTGTGACCCAGTTAGGTTTCAGTTCTGTATGGTAATGGGATATGTCATGATCTCTATCATCGACATCATCGAAACTCCTTTCGATGGATCAGAACTCTTCTGATTCGAACAGCTAGAATGATCGATCATCTAAATCATTCTAATTGCTCCCAAAATCCACCAGTGACACCTAGCAGTATATGGTGGCAACCCATCAGAGCTGAATGCGAACCTCTTGGTGCAGCTACCTGTGTGATTAAGTTCTTCTATCTTGAGCCCCGATCAGATTAGGGTTAAGGTGAACTCGTCAAACCCTAGTTTCTGTCATATGATGTAATCATTCGATTCGAGTCCGATGTGAAAATCTAAATAGAAACTCTTTCTATTATTTCACTCTACCATGGCCATGGACTTTTGGACTTGATTCTCATGATCATCATAGGGCTGCTCCTCTACCACCGAGGTAGATAGATTCCATCTTGATGCAATCCAGTTCCTACAATGAACATGCTATAGCCAACATACACCTCAGGGTTCCATATGGCTAGGAGATCGAGTAATGGTGTAGTCAAACTATAACACCCTCAAGGTGAACTGTCGATGCACCTCAGGTCAAAGAACCAGACACACTACTGCAGCATCGAGTCAGTCATTGACGAGAAGGTAGACTCCCTAATGACTACTCGAGGTGGTCACGCTCAGTGCCCTCGTTCTCTAACGAGTACCTATACTCTCGCTCCGGTGTCTCCACACCGTAGACTCAAGACTCATCTACTAAAGAGAAGCGATTGTACACCAACCTTTCGGATCAATCACCATCCTCATGATGATCCTATGGTCGGGAGCATTTTATGAGTTAATAATGATTATTCATGTCTTAAATTTTCAACTCTTGAAAATATGAATTATCATTACCATTAACTCAAAGGATGTATCACAGACACTAAATACACATATGTGATAGAAAATAACCCATTTTATTGATTATAGTCAAAATTATAATTTTGCCCCTAGAAGTGTATTACAAGTGTCAGCCAATTCTGGCTTCTAGGGCACATATATCTAACAATCTTCCACTTATCCTAAAGCCAATTGGCTACAAGTCTAAGTTCCATCTTCTCAAGGTGGGCTTCGATCTTCTGCTGGCCCAACGGCTTTGTAAGTGGGATCTGCCACATTATCTATGGAGTTGACTCTCTTGACCTCGACGTAACCCTTCTCGAGGTAATCATGGATGAGGTGGTATCGCCGCTCAATATGCTTGGATTTTTGGTGAGACCTTGGCTCCTTAGCAAGGGCTATGGCGCCATTGTTGTCGCAGTATAGAGGAATGGCATCTGATGGCATTACTTTGATTTCTGCAGCAAACTTCTTGTACCAGAATGCTTCCTTCGCAGCCTTCTGATGCAGCGATATATTCTGCTTCCATGGTGGAATCTGCTATCACCAGTTTGCTTGAAACTCTTCCAGCTGACAGCACCACCATTGCACACAAACAGACTCCCAGATGTCGACTTTCGATCATCTATATCGGACATGAAATCCGAGTCTGTGTATCCCTGGACTTGGAGTTCTCCATTACCAAAGACCAACATCATATCCTTAGTTCTTCTCAAGTACTTAAGGATACATTTCATAGAAGTCCAGTGTTCTTCACCTGGATTTGACTGATATCTGCTTGTGACACTCACAGCATGGGCTATATCAGGTCGTGTACATAGCATGGCATACATGAGGCTCCCTATTGCAGAAGCATAAGGGATCTTGCTCATGCATTCTATTTCCTCAGGTGTGCTAGGGCACATCTTCTTGGAAAGATGAATACCATGTCTGAAGGGTATTAATCCCCTCTTAGAGTTTTCCATACTAAACCTCTTTAGTACTTCCTCTATGTACATCTTCTGTGAAAGTCCTAGCATCCTATTCGGTCTATCCCTATAGACCTTAATTCCTAGAATAAAGGATGCTTCACCTAGGTCTTTCATGGAGAATTCCTTGGACAACCATAATTTGACTGTTGTCATCATGGGAATATCATTCCCAATAAGGAGGATGTCATCCACGTACAATACGAGGAAGACAACAGCGCTCCCACTGACCTTTTTGAAAACACATGGTTCCTCTTCATTTTTGATGAAACCAAACATTTTGATCACATCATTGAAACGAGTGTTCCAGCTCCGAGATGCTTGCTTAAGTCCATATATGGACCTTTGCAGCTTGCAAACCTTGTGATCAGTATCACTGGATGTGAAACCTAGCGGCTGTTCCATATAGATATCTTCCTCAAGATATCCATTTAAGAATGCCGTTTTCACGTCCATTTGCCATATTTCATAATCGAAATAGGCTGCAACGGCAAGCAATGTGCGGATGGATTTTAGCATAGCCACTGGGGAAAAGGTATCCTGATAGTCAATGCCTTCACGTTGACTATAACCTTTTGCCACTAGTCTAGCCTTGAATGTCTCCACATTTCCATCTGCACCAATCTTTCTCTTGAAGATCCATTTACACCCAATAGGTACTATACCTTCTGGTGGATCTACCAAGGTCCAGACTTGGTTTGAGTGCATCGAGTCAATTTCTGACTGCATTGCCTCTAGCCATTTCTCGGAGTCGATATCTGATATCGCCTCGTTGTAGGTTTTGGGATCATCACCATGAGCACCATTACCTATGAGGAACATTTTCTCTACTTCCTCTGAAATAATACCTAAGTATCTTTCAGGGGGATGGAAAACTCTTTTCCGATCTACGAGGTGGAGGAGGTAGTGTTCTTATTGGCTCAACCTGATTTGGTTCCAATTGGTCCTTAGCTCATTGTACTTGTGAGACTTTCTCATCAAGCTTAATCTGCTTTCCAATGCCGCTATCTTGAATAAACTATTTTTCAAGAAAGATGGCATGTCGACTCACAATCACATTGTGGTCTTCTGGAATGTAGAAATAGTATCCTAATGACTCTTTAGGATATCCTATGAATCGAGCTCTAAAGGACCTAAACTCTAACTTGTCCGCTTGTTGTCTTTTGACATGAGCCGGACAACCCCAAATTCTGAGATGACTCAGACTTGGTTTCTTACCGTGCCATATCTCATACGGTGTGGTAGGAACGGTTTTAGAGGAAACCCTATTCAGTAGATAAATTGAAGTTAACAATGAATGTCCCCAAAGAAAATCAGGGAGGTCTGTGAAGCTCATCATGGATCGAACCATATCCAATAGAGTCCGATTTCTCCATTCTGAAATTCCGTTGAGTTGAGGTGTTCCTGGTGGAGTCCATTGAGAGACTATGCCATTTTTCCTTGAGATAGTCTAGGAATTTTTGGCTAAGGTATTCACCTCCTCGATCTGATCGAAGAACCTTAATGGGTTTTTCAGTTTATTTTTCTACTTCATGTCTGAATTCTTTGAACTTTTCAAAAGCTTCAGACTTGTGTCTCATAAGATACACATACCCATACCTAGACAGATCATCGGTAAAGGTAATGAAGTAGACAAAATTGCCTCTAGCCGGCACATCAAATGGGCCGCACACATCAGTATGTACTAGGGCAAGGAGATCTGTGGCCCTTCTCCCCATGTCCAATAGAAGGGAGTTTAGTCATTTTGCCTTGAAGACAAGATTCACAAGTTGGATATGACTCGAAAGTCAATGGACTCAATAGCCCATTTTTCTCCAATTTGTTGATCCTATCTTCTGCTATATGACCTAATCTCAGGTGCCATAGATATCTATCATTTGGACTATCCCTAGGTCATTTGGCATTCACGTTTTGCTCGATAGTTAGAATAGGTACATCAATATGTAGCTGATAAAGACCATTAATAAGGAAACCATTTGCAATTTTATTTCTTTCATAAAGAATGTTACAATGGTCCTTAAAGAAGGTAATCACATAGCCTTCTTGTGCTAAGCATGAAACAGAAATCAAATTCCTGCTAGCTGCAGGCACATAATAACAGTCTTTCAAAACTAAGTCTAAACCAGATGGTAATCGAAGAGGGTATGTTCCCACCATGGCTACTGCAGCAACTCTTGCTCCATTATCGATGCGTAGGATCATGTCTCCATCCCTCAGCCTCCTGCTATCCTCAAGACCCTGCATGGAAGTGCACAGATGAGCACTAGAACCAGAGTCAAGCACCCAACTGGATGCAGAAGAAATCGTAAGGTTAGACTCAATAACGAGCATACCTCCAGAAGGACCTTCCTTCTTGTTCTTCAGGGTGGCCAGGTAAGTAGGGCAGTTCCGCTTCCAATGGCCGTCGCTGTTGCAATGGAAATACTTTCCTTTGACATCGGCCTTTTCTTCGGCTCTGCCTTCTTCTTCTTTGTTCCTTCCACCTTTTGCTTTTTCACAGACTTCTTTTTCTTTCCATAAGACTTTCTTTTGGAAGAAGTCCGTTCCATAGCAAGAACTGAGCCTTTAGAACCTTTCATAGAAAGCTCAGCGGTGACCAGCATATTCATTAATTCGGCCAAGGAATTTTGAAGTTTATGCATGTGGTAATTCATGATGAATTGCCCATATGCATCAGTCAAGGATTGCAGAATAATATCGTTCTGCAGATCCAAGTCTAACTTCACACCGAGCTTCTCAAGCTCTTCCATGTCCTTGATCATCATCAGACAGTGATCTTGGACTGACTGCCCATCACGCATCTTAGCCT
This sequence comes from Cocos nucifera, assembly GCA_006176705.1. NCBI lineage: Eukaryota > Viridiplantae > Streptophyta > Magnoliopsida > Arecales > Arecaceae > Cocos > Cocos nucifera. The sequence goes on from QRFJ01000774.1 coordinate 72,443, forward strand.
TAAAAAGTCATTTTGTGACTTGATACTTGGCTGCGCGACTCTGTTCACCAAACATCTCCTGCAGGTGAGCCAACATTTGGCGAGCAGTCCCGATATCTTCATGTTGGTGCTGGAGCTCATCAGACATCGAGCCCAACATGTAATATCTGGCCTTATTATCTTCGTCTATCCATTTTTCAGAGATGCTCTCTGTTCAATGGATGGATGGAGCTGGTAAGGTGGGAGGGTCCTGGTCCAAGTACATGGGTTAACTTCTCGAAACCCAAAACTATTTTGTAGTTCCTGAGCCAATCTTTATAATTGGGTCCAGTCAGTCTATGTGTGTCCAGGATACGTGCCTAATGGGTTGGACGCAGACATTTTCTTGTAGAGAGTCAAAGATTCTAGTTAGATATTGTAATTATGACTTGACCAATTTATTTAGAGATTTTATTTTTAAATAAATTAGCTTCCACTATTTTCTCGGATCCCTACACTCCCTCTGTAGAGATGCAAAAATCTCTCATGATTAATGATTTCTAGTGGGTGGTGCGGTCTCACCAACTGACTCATCACCTCACCTAACAGTTATTGGTGATGGGTTAGCCAATGAGTGAACAACTCTTGTTCAATGATTCTCTAATCATGGTGCACCCAAACTTGGTCTCTAATTCATGAATCTCACCGTATCCAGAATATTGATCCACTCCTTAGTTAAGTCAGACCCACCATTTGCATAGACTGGGTTCCTAATTGAGTCTCTCACCGTATCCAAAATATTGAGCCCAACTCATCCTCCAGCCCATAGCATCCAATGCCTAATAGACATGGTTGCATCTTTTCGGTGCAACTGAGCCACTGTATCCAGCCGAGAACAATCAACCCCGGGAAGGGCCCGCACATCTACAATGGTGGAAGACCTCAGACTTAATCTTTTCTTAGGGAGAATTGATTCAGGTCTCATTAAACTAGACTTGTCATAGTCATAACAATTATGACTAACCTAGTGGCATGGGTTAGCTCGGATTATTGACCACCTCAGATCAGAACTGTGTCAACAGATATGGCCAGGTAAGTGAGACCGGTGGAAGGAATATGCCATTAACTCGTACAAGAACGCATTCAGGTCGAGTAGCTTCCAATTAAAAACCAGTCGGTCGTATGTGCCAAACTTACCTTAGACACCAAATTGTTGAGTCAGAACCAATTGGGTTAGCCTACAATCCAGACTCTAACCTCTGAGCCTAATTAGGTCTTGCTTGATCGTGACTCGATCTTGACCCAGACTTAATCCTATTAGGCTGGTCAATTTAAGCATTGTTGATCCCATCTAACCAACTCTTGATTCGGTTTGATCAACCGCTTAGACCTAATTGAGCTACCCAAGCCCGAACCCAGTATTATGAATATGTCTTAGATCTAAAATTCTTAATTTTAGACCTAATTAATATTTCCATAATCTTAATTCTTAATTAAGTAGGGTTCATAAACAAAATATGCACAATAAATCCTAGGGTTTCAGGATCTAGGGTTTTGCAGAAAGTAAGTTTTGGATTTCTGATTAAGGACGAACACGCAGCACCCCTACACATCATAAGAACACCCCATCGAATGGAAAGAGAGGGCCTTTAAACCCTTCTTCATTCTTATGACCGGACGGCCAAGAGGAACGCCTTAATCAGGAACATGCAATACTACAAAACAGTTTTAGATCTATATCATATATCTCATATACAAATTAGATCTAATCATGGCATATTTTGCATACATCTCATGTATCAAATCATGCATATTTTTAGATCTAAATTATCTCATAATAATCTAAAAAATTAGATTTAAATTGATCTAATCAAAATAAATTCTAATCTAGACAATTATGTAGAACTATTCTACAACTAGTCTAGACATGCATCAATCATATCTCATATGATATTTAAAATTAAATAATTTTTTATTTGCTATTTTTTAGATGTTATTATAACACTTATAATATCAAAAAATAGTAAATAAATAGATCTAAAATATGATTTAATCAGATTAAATCAAAAACATGCAAGACTATTCTATAGAACTATTCTATTTTAGAACTAGTCATGCATATTTTCTAATCTTAGATCCAAATCATTTAATTTTAATTTTTTTCTGATTTCAGATCTGATCACATCTCATGTGACATCTGAAATCATTTATTTTCTAATTAAAATAAATTTAAAAATTAGATCTAAAATACTTTTAGAACCATGGCTCTGATACCAGTTGAAGGAAAATCCTGATTTTTTTCGGATCCAGGTTCGTTCAGATCTGATCAGATCAAGAGATATATTTCAAAAATTTTTCTCTTTGATTCTAATCAGATCTTGAGATATTTTAGATCTAATTCTTATTATTTTAATAAATAAAATAAAATAAGATAAATTAAATCAAATTTAATTTACCTGATTTGGGTAATCCTATTACCCTGTTGATGATCCTGTTGCAGCGGAAGGTTCTGGATCTAGCCACGCAAGCGCCTGGCCTCTACCGGTATCCACTCGGGTTGGATCTGGAGATCCTCTTCTTCTCTATCACATCTCCAAAAATTAGATCTGGATCTGATCTGGAGGATCTTCAAAACTCTTTTGAAGATCAGCAGTCGTCCTTTTGCAGCAGCGCAGCCTTCTTAGCTTTTGATCGCCTTTCTTTGATCTGGAATCGCACCAACCTAAGTCCAAAACTCCTTTTGGACGTGGAGAGCAAGGGGAGAAGAGACTTTGGCATGGAGGAAGGAGGGGAGAGGCAGCCTTGGGGCATGGGAATTTCTCAATTCAATCATTATTTGAGTTGGGCGCAGGGTCTTATTTATAGACTAAAGCGTGATCCAACTCCTCTTCCTTCCCAACCAATCACAACCCTTTGTGAAATCAGATCTAAATCTGATTGGTGGGAATAGAGACCCCTGGATTCCTCCTTAGAGGGTGCCTAAGACCAGTCAAAGTTGGTTCTTAGAGAACTCTAATTGGAATCCAAAAAGGAGATGGAGTCCTTGTCCAACAAGGACCTCCTAGGCGCCTCCAACTTGGGCACACGCCAAGGGTGGCGTGCGCCCTTCTCCTTGCCAGGTTCTGGCAGGGGGACAGGCCCCCACCAGCTCTCCAATAGGTGCATGACATGTGGTCAAAAGTCAAAGTGTCAATGGTCAACATTTGACCAGTCAAAGGTAGACTTTTGACCAAAGTCAAAGAACAAGAAATGGCAGGTGACCAAAAATGGCAGGTAATGTCTTACAAAATAAGACAACCTTTTCTGACTTGGACAACCTCCAGTCAGACCATATGAAGGCCTCTGATTGAGCACAAACTCCTTTGGCTCAGTCAGGACAACTTATTTATGATAGTAAAAGAAGAACGTTAGGTTCAATCGAGTGCTAGCACGATTTCCTTGAACCTAATTGAATCTCATTCAGATCAATTGAACTAGATCAGTTCAATTGATGATCACCAGATTCAAACCCTTGTTTGTGTGACCCAGTTAGGTTCAGTTCTGTATGGTAATGGGATATGTCATGATCTCTATCATCGACATCATCGAAACTCCTTTCGATGGATCAGAACTCTTCTGATTCGAACAGCTAGAATGATCGATCATCTAAATCATTCTAATTGCTCCCAAAATCCACCAGTGACACCTAGCAGTATATGGTGGCAACCCATCAGAGCTGAATGCGAACCTCTTGGTGCAGCTACCTGTGTGATTAAGTTCTTCTATCTTGAGCCCCGATCAGATTAGGGTTAAGGTGAACTCGTCAAACCCTAGTCTCTGTCATATGATGTAATCATTCGATTCGAGTCCAATGTGAAAATCTAAATAGAAACTCTTTCTATTATTTCACTCTGCCATGGCCATGGACTTCTGGACTTGATTCTCATGATCATCATAGGGCTGCTCCTCTACCACCGAGGTAGATAGATTCCATCTTGATGCAATCCAGTTCCTACAATGAACATGCTATAGCCAACATACACCTCAGGGTTCCATATGGCTAGGAGACCGAGTAATGGTGTAGTCAAACTATAACACCCTCAAGGTGAACTACCGATGCATCTCAGGTCAAAGAACCAGACACACTACTGCAGCATCGAGTCAGTCATTGACGAGAAGGTAGACTTCCCTAATGACTACTCGAGGTGGTCACGCTCAGTGCCCTCATTCTCTAACGAGTACCTGTACTCTCGCTCCGGTGTCTCCACACCGTAGACTCAAGACTCATCTACTAAAGAGAAGCGATTGTACACCAACCTTCCGGATCAATCACCATCCTCGTGATGATCCTATGGTCGGGAGCATTTTATGAGTTAATAATGATTATTCATGTCTTAAATTTTCAACTCTTGAAAATATGAATTATCATTACCATTAACTCAAAGGATGTATCACAGACACTAAATACACATATGTGATAGAAAATAACCCATTTCATTAATTATTGTCAAAATTACAATTTTGCCCCTAGAAGTGTATTACAAGTGTCAGCCAATTCTGGCTTCTAGGGCACATATATCTAACAGCATGTTCATAAGTTCGGTCAAGAATTTTGAAGTTTATGCATATCTAGTCATGATGAACTCCATGTGCACAGTCAAGATGCAGATTTATCATCTGCAGTCAGTCCACCTCACTCGAGCTTCTCAAGCTCTTCTTGATCATATCAGACATGTCTGACTGACTGCCATCACCTCTTAGCTTGAACAGTCGTTTAGTGACTTGATACTTGGCTGCGCGACTTCTATTAACCAAACATTCTCCTATAGGAGCAACTGGCGAGCAGTCCTGATATCTTCATGTTGGTATCTGAAGTCATCAGACATCGAGCCCAACATGTAGTAATCTGCCTTGTTATCATCGTCTGTCCACTTATCTAGAGATGCTCTCTAGCTCAGCAGATGGCGAATCTAGTAAGGTGGAAGGGTTTGGTCCAATACATGGGTTAATTTCTCGGAACCAAAATAATTTTGAAGTTCTGGAGCCAATCCTTATAATTTGGTCTCGGTCAGTCTATGTGGTGTCCAGATTCATGCTAGTGGATTGGATGCAGACATTTTCCTATAGAGAATCAAAGTTTCTAGTTTAGATATTGTAATTAAGACTTAACTAATTTATTTAAAAATTTTTATTTTTAAATAAATTAGCTCCACTCATTTCTTGATCTCTACACTCCTCTATAGAGATGCAAAAAATCTCCATGATTACTGATTTCTAATGGGTGGTGCGGTCCCACCAACTGACTCATCACCTCACCTAATAGTTATTGGTGATGGGTTAGCCAATGAGTGAACAACTCTTGTTCAATGATTCTCTAATTATGATGCATCCAAACTTGATCTCTAATTCATGAATCTCACCATGTTCGAAATATTGATCCACTCCTTAGTTAAGTTAGACCCACCATTTATATAGATTGAATTCCTAATTGAGTCTCTCACCATATCCGAAATATTGAGCCCAATTCATCCTCCAGCCCATAGCATCCAATGCCTAATAGACATGTTGCATCTTTTTGGTGCACTAAGCCACTGTAACCAGTCGAGATAATCAACTCGGGAAGGCCCACACATCTATA